>KZ062426.1:33219-143374 GCA_002091835.1 Anopheles maculatus
CTGATTTACAAGTTTTTGCGGGATGTCCGAGATGGTTGCGTGGATAAATTAGATTAATAAAGCACACTAACTTTTCATTTGTTCTTACTTTACTCTGAGAGAGCGAGAGAGAAGCAGCACGATCAGTTTTATTGTTACCGTTTTTGAACGCTATATCCACATTAGGCTTGAGGCTGAGAAGACCGCTCCTCAAACAGTCGTTCAACGTTAGCTTTTTCCGCATTTGCCTGCACCCAAAGACTGTCCGTCTCGATGGCCTGCCGAAGCAGCCGATTCTTCATGTCCACCATAAAATGGAGCAGTTGTTTGCGCTCCTGCTCGATGTTTTCAGCAGTACGCGTTTCAGAGCTCACCTTTGCCTGCAACTCGCTTAGTTGTTTTGCTTTCCCCACTATCTGTGTCGCCTGAATTTGTGCAAGTACCGATTTGTTCTCTTGGTCGTCTAAAAAGGACTGCAGGTCATCCAGGTGTCTTTGAAGCTTTTCCTTCAACTCATTCAACATATCGCTTCGATAGCGCACAAAGGCTTTGTGGCGAAGATTAATCTGTTCAATCGCGTTCCGTACCTGGCCGATTTCTGGCTGAAACAGATGCTCCTCGCGTTGGCCGGCCATTGGTGTGAAGCTGCAACAAATGCCGTGCACTTTCTCGATCGAGCAGTTGGTGTCCGCATCGAGCGTAACACCTTCGGCATCGTTCTGCGGCTTTCTGACGTTGACGTTGGCCAGTGCATGCTGAAGCCAACCACAGCTCCATCTATTACCGGCCAATTCTAGCTTCTCCAGGTCGTAAAACTGTTCGAACCCATCCATTCCTGCCAGTTCCTCCAGGCTATTGTTGCTCAGGAGCAACGTTTTTAGCGAAGGAAGTTGCCAATTTTCCATTTCAATCGAAGACAGTCGGTTGCGGCCCAGCGACAGTGTCACAAGATCGTTTAGTACAAGCATACCGATTGGAGGTACAATCCGTACCAACCCATTACCTGCTGCTGACAGCACGCGAAGGTTTGGCATTCGCACAAATAGCTCCATATTTAGCTGTTCGAACTGGTTGTCATCGAGATAGAGCTCCTCTAGTCGAACGAACGGCTCCAGCTGGGCAGCGTTTTTTAGCATATTTTTGCACACATCAAGGACCTTCAAATTATAACTGTTTGTTGAACTGTCGCTGCCTTTCGATTCCAGTGTGGTCAGCAGATTAGCGCGTAGATGCAGTTCCTCAAAGCTAGGATTAACAAAAACACTCTTCAGACCTAATTCTTCCATCCAAAGCACGCGCACCGTTAGCTTTTGTGCAATCGACTCAGTGAGGTGGCTTAACGTGCCCTGCAAGACCTTTAATACTGTTCGTTTGGATAAATCGGGAAACTCCACTGCAGTTTCGTCGCTGCTGCTATCTGAAGACGGTAGCTTTTTGATTTCGCACACGGTTCCTTTCGGTCTAGTACATGCTACCGATTTGCTGCCAGTAATGGACGCCGTTACATAAACACTACTGAGGACCAGTGCAGTCCTGGAAGTCAAAAATAAAACACCGAATTTGTATGCCTTTCCGGGGCGGTGGGATCAATACTTACAGCAGAATTTGAACGCTGTGGCTCATTTTGGAAATCCTTTCTCCGGAGAACACTATTATTTGACGTTGATGAAATGGCACTGAATCGATCGCAATCGGAATTGATCGCATCGATCAATTGCATTTGAAGGTATCGCGTTATCAGTGTTCGATTATCAACCCTAGTCCGATGTTTTGAGTGTGGTGGCCTACTATTTAACTTGTTATTATTATTCCGGGGTTATGTAAACGGTCAAGTTACTTTGTTGCCCACTGACTGCTGTTGTGAATGAGTAACGCGCAGATGCAGTAGGGCCGGTTAATGCACTGACTATCAGCCATGCTAATCAATGCTTCCTTTGTTTTGTTTCCTTTTCTTTCCAGACGATTCCGATCATCACTACGAATCGCTGTACTCGATCGGCTCGAACGAGGATCGTCCAGGGCAGCGTGATGCAAGCTACGGCACGTCAGCGCACCATGGCGATGGGTCGACGGTGCTGCCGGGCGGTGCGGGATCAAATTTTCTTCAACACCGGGGAGGCGATCCAACCGCGGCCATCCTTCTACCCAACGACGATGAGTTCGACTCGTTCGACAGTGACGACACGGAGGAGGACTACGAAGATGAGGACGAGGAGCGCAATCGTGCCCGTACCGACAGTGGAGTGGACATACGGAATGCAAAGCTGCCCGATCCACCGCCCTCCAGCAGCCAGGTGTACGTGCTGGTGCAGAAGATCAAGAATCTGGGCACACTGTCGGAGCTGGCGAGAAGCTTCCACAAGCTATCGAAGAAAAAACCAACCAAAGGCGCAACGTACGAAAATGCTGCTGGTACCGGCAAAGGTACCAAAGCTTCCTCCAAATCGTTTAAACTACCGATCCCTTTAGTCAGCGGTGGCGGCGGTGGTGCTGTGCCGAAACCACCGCCCGAGGATTACGAGAATGCACCGTACCCGTACCCATCGTCGGGTGGTACGCAACCGGTGCCGCCTGGTTCGTCCTTGCTGCTAGCTTCTTCGCAATCTTTATCCTCAGTGGCCACGTCTAATACGCCGTACGCGGCCATCTCTAGTCCTGTAGTGCCGGAACAATCACACGGCGGCTTGTCGTCTGCCGGCGTACGCAGCACGAGCGAATCGAGCAACGTAAGCAGCAACGTGCCGAGATCTAACCAGGTGGGTGGTGGTGCGCCGGCAGATACGGCGACCCGCAAAAAGTCCAAGAGTACCAAATCGTTGCGCTCGAAGTTGCGCAAAAGCCTTGTGTCCGATTCGACGAGTCTGAACATTGGCAGCTCGTTCAATGGTTCGCGCAGTACGTTTTACGTGACGTCGGCGGACGTCGATTCGGGTATATTTAACGGTTCCGACGGTTGTCTCAATCCAGCGTCTACCAGCAGCACCAACATCATGTCCCAATCGGACATGCTGGGATCGGGGAAACCGATGGAAGATAATAGAAGAAAATCGATTGCCTCGGCCACCGGTACCACGGGTCACCATCGGCCAAAGATTCCACCTCCACCACCGCCGGCCGAGGCAAGCAAGAGGTCGAGTGTGTCATCCTCGCTATCGCCACTGCTAGTAGGTAACAAATCGTCGAATAAGAAGCTTGGAGCTACCTCATGGTACGCCGAGTGTGGCGTCTTTAAGCAGCCGCACTCGTTCGGTACGGGTAGTGATCAGTCGCTGAGTGGCGGCAAAGGCAGTAGCATTAGTCCTCGAAGTTCACTGCCTCCGAAGGACGGTGGCGGTGGGGGAGGAGGTGGTGGTGGTGGTGGTGTTACTGCCGATCGGACACTAACCAACAATGGGCACACATCATCGTCGTGGTACGCGGACATCTACCAAACCAGCGGAGCATCGGTGGCCAGTTCGAGTGAAAGCTCCGGTGTTTCTACCGGTGGGGAAGGTGGACCCGGTGACGATCACTCTCACAGCATGTTCGTCAATGAACCACTGTACCAGATCTATAACGCTGCCAAGCTGGAATCAATCACACGGGACATCGATGCGGAAATTAGTGGCCGCACGGAGTCCGAGCTGTATGATGACGGGTATGAGAAAATTGCGGAACGAAATCGTCGGCGAACTGCTGCAGCAGACGGTGACGAGGGTGGATCGACGAGCTCCGGAAGTTCGTCCACCGAGGGCGACGATCGTAATGACGAGTCATCCATGCATCTTCGAAAACCGTCACGCCCAACCGCGCTGGAACTGATTGAACCACACATCGGCAAGCTGCGCACGCTTTGGTGCGAGGTACCAGAGGTTCGGAACTCGGAAATTCTCGGTAAGTGTGTGCTAAGCGATCCAGGATCCAGGACGATCTAATTCATACCTCAATTGTCTCTTCTTCTCATCCACCTCCAGCCACCTTAACACCAACGGAGAAACGTCTGCAGGAGGCCAAGTTCGAGATACTAACCTCCGAAGCGTCCTACCTTAAATCGCTCAACCTGCTGCGGACCCATTTTGTCAACCATCCAGCATTTCGGGACACACGCATACTGAGCTCCACGGAACGGAAGACACTCTTCTCCTCCATCATACCGGTGCAGGAGTGTTCCGATCGGTTGCTGTGTGATCTGGAAAACTGTTGGCAGGACAATATTATGCTGCTTGGATTAAGCCACAGCATCTACAAGCATGCCGAGAAGCATTTCCACGTGTACGTGACGTACTGTGAGCATCAGGCCAAGATCGACCGGACGCTAAAGACGCTACGAGCGAACAAGCCTGAATTCGCGCGTACGCTTACCGCGCTCGAAGCGGACCCAGTGTGCTGCAGTCTTAGTTTGTCCTCCTTCCTAATGTTACCGATGCAGCGAATAACGCGCATGCGGTTGCTGCTGGACGCGGTTCTACAGCGTTGCCATCCGGAGGATGACGATGAGTTTAGTAGCTGGGAAAGTACGTTCGTGCTGATCAACCGCATTCTGACGCAGTGCAATGATGCGGCCCACCGGAGCGAGCAGCTGTACGAGATGGAGCTACTGTCGCGCCATATCGAGTTCCCGACCAATGTGCGCCCGTTGGCGATTGTGCCGTGCGGGATTGGTGCCGCACCTAGCACGATGCACCGGAAGCTGGAGAAACGGGGCGAGTTGGTGCACATGCTGTGGCGTGGCGATGATGCGAAGCTCACGTTCGGCAAAAAGTTCTCCAAAAGCAATGTGTACGCGTTCCTGTTTACCGATTTGCTGGTGTTGACCAAAAAGAAAAGGTAGCTGTTGGAGCTGTTTTGTTGCGATTGTTTGAGATTCGTTTGGATGTCCTTCTCATTTGCCTTTCTTTCCTTACAGCGATGAAAGCTATCTTGTGATAGATTACTGTCAACGGGCCTTGTTAACGGTCAGCTCGGGTGATATCGTGCCCGGGCTGCCGACCAAGGAGATGCAAACGCTCGGTAAAAATCTTATCATCATGACACTGCTGGAGAACCACGAGGGCAAGACGATAGAAATGGTAAGACTTCGGCCGTCGTCGTCAAAAACCCGATTTCAAATCACTTTAACCAACGTCTGGATCATCGTTTTAGATTCTAAGCTGCCCGTCCGAGACGGAACGCGAACGTTGGCTAATGGTGACAGAACCACCGGCATCAGAAAACCCGGACGAGAAGATCTACGAGCAGTGGGACTGTCCGCAGGTGATAGCAGTCCATCCCTACCAAGCTCTGCAGCCGGACGAGCTCGATCTCGACATAAAGGATGTGGTAAACGTGCACCGGAAGATGGCGGACGGTAAGATGGTGCACCGAAAGGCCGCTCGCAAAACCTTGCTTATTTTATCGCTTATTTCTACGTCTTTCTAGGTTGGTACGAAGGAGAACGCATCCGCGACGGTGCCGTCGGTTGGTTCCCGAGCAACTACACGAAGGAGATCCCGTCGGCACACATACGGGCGAAGCATATTAAGCAGCGCCATCTACTACTAACGTACACCTCCAAGTACATCGATACTGCCACTAAAGCTCATCAGCATCATCATCACGCCCATCATCAGCATCATCATCAGCAGCTGCTGCAGCAGCAACAGCAGCAACAGCACCATCAATTGCCACACCATTATCATCCGCACGGCAAAAAGTGATAACGGCCGTACTTAGAGTAGAGCGCATTTGAGTTTTGAATTTGTACATGAAATCTAGGCTGTAGGAGGTGTGTTTGTGTTACTATTGCGCACAGTTTTAAACCGGCCAGTTGTGCCGGAAGCAATAGTAGGGTTAGTTTACGATCCGTAGATCCATCTAGAGAATATCATTAGCATACTGCCTACTGTACATTTGTAGATTTATTAGTTCCACACACTTTGTTCTATCTAATTCGTTATTGAAATTAATGTGAAATAAAAATGTTATTGAATTTAATATCGTTCATCAGAGGGAGTTAATGTCTGTGTGTTTTTTTTTTTGTGTGTGTGACGCTTTCATCATAGCGGCCACAGTTGAGTGTGTGAGCCTTTCAGTAGTTCCAGTGAAAGGTTCCAATACTCAAAAGTAAGATTTCCTGTGGCAATAGTATACAGTTCCGTTTCTTTCGGAAATATAGCGTAGAGGAGGATTTGCTGCAATAGTAAATCACGTGTAAATGGTCCCGATTGGTTTAAGCGGTGGACAGCGATCCCTTTCGGTTACCAACTTATCGGGCTCTCTGCCGCTATACCGCCTTATATTTTGTAAAGTGCACACATCTTTAACCTGGTGCCATATTTTGATATCTTGGGGATAAACCTGGTGACCCGAAAGGTCATACTTTTTATTGTGCATAGGATAGGTTTTGTCAAGTTATTTCGCTAAAATAACATTCAAACTCGTTAAAGAAGAACTCTATATTAGTCGGCTAGTGAAACGCGCTCGGTAGTTGTGCTTCTCTTACGTTTGAAGGGACACCTAACACACCCGATATAAGGCACGGTAACACAGCGATATTCTTCGCTCAATTCTTTCGGTCCCTGCCATGCTACACTCATCTCAAACCTACCGCTCCGAACGTGCTGCACGTGTCGCTGTATCCATTCGCAGTCGATATCGGCACAATAGCAGCTAAACTTGGCGAGCTTCGGGAACCGTTCGTGTAGATCGTCCGGAAGCGCAATCAGCGGGTTCACGTTCACTATCAACGTAAACAGCGATGGCATCTGCCAGCCCCGCAGATCAAGCACCTCAATTTGATTGCCGTGCAGATCCAACACCTTCAACGATGGTAGCTCCACGGTTTCGTTATTCTCAATACTGAAGCTTTTGAGAGCGTTGTTAGAAATTAGCAGCGTGCTTAGATTTGGTTGCTTCTTCAACTCGGTCGCATTGCACGAGGTGAGCTGATTGTAGTTTAGATCGAGCACTTGCAGACCGGAAACGGTGTCCCCCAATAGCGGAAAGTTGCTCAGCTTGTTTTGCGATGCGTACACAGACAACAGTGAGCTACAGTTACAGCCGGTAAGATTCAGCTCGCTGAGCAGGTTCTGCTTCGCGTGCAGTGTTACCAGTGCCGGCAGGTAGACGCTACCTGCGATTCGTACTATCTTGTTTCGCTGTAGAAGCAGCTCTTTCAGACCGGGAAAGGTTCGTAACACGTCCAGATCGAAGTGCTCGATTCTGTTGCTGCACAGGTTGAGCACTTCCAGGCGGGAGGAGGACATACGTTCCGTTGCGTTGGAAGCTTCATCGAGTTTGAGGATAACTGCTGTTAGCTGGTTAGCTTCCAGACTGAGCGTGGTTAAATTCTGGAGTGGTAGCAGCTCGGCCAGATTGAACGTACCTCTCATGCGACAGTTTTCGATCTTTAACATGTTCAACGCTAGCAAATTGTAAAGCGGTTTGACCAATCCCTCCAAAGGGCAGTAGCGTAGCATGAGCTGCTCTAGGCGGGAGTTGGGAAATGTTTCAAGCGCTTCCAGTTTGGGCGCTTCCATGAAGGACAGTGATCGTAGTGGATTATCCGCGGTCACTACCAGCCTTCTGCTGTCACTGCGCCACATATGTAGATCCTCTCTGTCGGTCGAAAACTGTGCAAAGAACTTTTCATCCATATCGTCCGAGACACACATCAAGATCGATGACACATCGGGTTTACCTAGCGACACAGATTCGAGCGATATGGCAAACACTAACAACTGGAAAACAATGTCCATGGTGTACTGCTCTTTGGGAACTAGATTACACTCAAAACATTGCCCACGGTGCTCGGGTCCCTTTTATTTGGTAATCACTATAAATTACTAGAGAACATTAGCATCGCTTAATTTTGACGAACCACTGAATTCGGTGATGGCCCTCAGAAATGGCCAGTTAGTTAGCAGCCATATAAAAGCTCGTTTGTATTGTAATTTTGCCGGCACAATGCAATGTGCAATGTGTCAAACGTAGAAGGTCTGCTACTACTGTACATCCTGCAGGAAGTGAATAAATGACAGGTTCGTCCAGAACCCGACGGTAAAATCAGCGGCAGTCAGTAGACGAGACCGCTCTTGAGCGACACAACACAGCCAGTAATTGTTATTGCGTCGTTTCCTTTTACCACAGGTTTCCACAGGTTTCCCGAAGGATGCGACGGTACAGCACAGTACACGCGACACAGAAAGGCGGAGTTGTCCTCGTCCAGCACGACCCTCGAAAACAAAAACACAGCTCTCAACGGGACGATGCCCGGGAATGGCTTGTGTGCGAGCGATGGAAAAATCGTGGGAAATCAAATAGAGGCCCGGTTCACACACGAGACCGGCACGCGTACCAAAATGCACACCCCAATGCTAAAGTGTGCAGGGGGTTGGGCCACCGAAGACCAAAGTGAAACGGCACCAGTGCATGCGTCCTTTTCCTTTTGCTGCACCGAATCCCACACCAAGTCCAGGGGTGTGTGCCGGGAACGATGCGTGGCAGGATTTTCCCAAAACTAGCTAGGGAACATGGGAAATGGGAAAAAGAGAGAACCAAAATTAATGCCGCGTTGTTGCTTCATCGCCACAAGTGACGAATCTGCGCTGGCAGTGACCGGGACGGACTGACGATCCGTTCCCACGATTCTTTGGTCCTACGATTGTTATCGCACCTGCAGCACGAGCGAAGGACAATACGGAAAGAACAACAGTGGAGGAGGCGGAGGAGGAGAAGGAGAAGATGTTTCGTCGTAAAAAGGACGATAAAAAATAAGGATTTCTAGTTTTATTGTGCTCTTCCGGCACGGATTCTGGGTAAGCAAATGGAATAGTAAGTAAGGCTTAAGCTTAGCCAAAGTTGTCGAAAATATGCTAAAGCATAGATTTTAGGACAAGGATTAACAGTCATCATAATTGACGACATTTACGTATGAGTTTTATTTCTGAAAAGTTAGAAATAGTGAGACACATCCTGACGAATGGTTGGAATTTGCTTTTGAGTTTCACGTCCAATAGGGAACAGATTCCGATTACTCACCAGTGTGGTGTACGACGCTTCAAATGTAATCAAGACTTTCTCGTTGGGAAACTGGGATCCATGGGTGTCAGAGCCTTAGACGGCTGAGATGAATGTGTCCATCTGTCTCTCAGCAAAATGGCGTATAGATTCCACGTTATTCCGCAAGTTACGACACTGTTCAAATATGTCCGATTTTTATTCCAGTTTGACTTATCTGGATACGATAAGAACTTGAGAAGAGTTGTAATAAGATATCTTTCATGGTGCGATCAAAACAGAGTCAGACTGGGACAAAACTGCAACGCTATCAGTGTACTATCGCGGTTGCACTTTCCCATAAATCAACCCTGACCACCATCAATCAGCTGATGGATTGATTGCTTGCACTACCGGAACCCACTTCCGTCGAGCATCATCTCTTACACTTGCTCCGTCAAGACGCCAAGGTCAAGTGTCTACCGGCACCGGCGTGCAACCAACGTCGGGCAACAAGTGACCATGATCAGACGCACAGCAGCCAGCATGAAACTGGAACACGACAAAAGAAACAAAAACCGGGAGCCATGCCCGCCGTCCTGGAGCGGAAACGCGTGGCACACACCGTTTGGGGCCACACGCCGGTCCACGTGGCCAGTCACAGTCATCGTCGTTTCGCCCATCGCCCATCCTCCGGTGTGCGTCGCACACGTTTCATTCGCGTGTCATCCTCAGCGTGCTTCACTCGAAGTCTCTCTCTCTCTCTCTCTCTCGTTCGTTCTCTCCCGTTCTCTCTCACTCTACCTGCCTGCTTCGATTATGCTTCAACATACTCGTTTGGTTTTATGCTGCATAGAAGCATAAATAGACAAATGTGTTCATCCGTTCCGTTTTGCTGCGAGTGGTGGGAGAACCCAGAATGAACCTTTCCCTGTCATTTTCCACCTCAGAGCACAAGGGTCGTATGCTGCAAGGTCCCAAAGTAGAAAACACATAAAACACTCTCACCCCCGTGCCCGCCTGCCTTGCCCGCCCGTTCGGGCCATCCCTTTCGTCATCGGGAAATGGAAACGGCAACGGGAAAGGGTCGCGTGGCGTTCGTGCGTACGTCGTTCGTCCCGGTCGGATCTACAGCAAGTACGGCCTTAACAGGGGAAGGTAGGGAACGAAGAGGGACGGGGTCACGAGAGCGAGGGATCTGGTGCGGCATCATGCATTGCATGCGCTCGGCGTACGCTCATTAAATCAGTCGGACGCCGCTTACTCACATGACAAGTCACGTGTAAGTCGTCGTCGCCCCGGAAGAGACAGTGTCGCGCGCGACTGGGCCTCATAGACACATACGCACGCACGCACGCACGTACACACAGTGCGCCAAGTGTGTGTTTGGCACACACTTGCGATTATCGGCTATTGTTAGTAAAAATTTGCCAAGTGCCGCCACCCACCAAAGATGGGTGGACATTGTGGAGACAAGTGAAGCTGCAAAAGAGTTACATCACGAGTGTTACTAATTGTTCACAACTTAAATGTAATTAAACAAAAAAAACAACAACAAGTGAAAGTGAATACTAAAAGCTACGAAAGCAAATAAGTGTTTAGAAAGCGAAGAACAACAAAACGGCAAACAGTCATGGATCATCATCTGCCGCATCATCATCCACACCATCACCACGGTACACCCCTACACTGGGGCTACTCTACTGCGACGACGCCAAGTGCGACTTCGACGCCGACGCACGCCGGTCACAACACGTGGACACCGCCATCGTCGAAAGGTATCAAGCGGGCGCTGTCTGAAAGTGACTGTGAGGACCTGTACTCGGAAGAATCGTCCAAAGAGCAGTGAGTATCTGTGGTGACCATTTTAACGGATAATAACGGAGTTTAAGGATGTGCGATGTGAGTGTGTTTACGATCAAGAGTGATATTTAGAGTGACGTTTTAGAATGCAAAGTTGTTGCATCTGCTTATCGATGTTTGTCCCTAAAAACGTGTCCAGTTTCAACTATTGCAACAAAATACCAAAGCATTGCAGTTTCCTACCATCTGCTCCGGTGGCTATGCTAATCTCACTGATAAAGTCACCGTAAATAGACCGTTTAACGTCCCCTCGAATGTAACGAGAACTGACAGCAACTCGCGTGAGAACAACTTGGCGCGATCGGAACGTTCCCACACAACAGTGGCAAGGACATGCAGCATTCCCCTTTCCATTCACAACACAGACACACACACACATACAGACAACCGATCGGAACCGTCCCTTAATATGCATAAAACAAGTAAAGTGTAAAGTTACTCATTTTCACTTTTTTCCTTTTTTTCCCTTACCATCAGTACGTCACCGGGAGAATCCGATAGCTGTCAACTGCTGAGCCGCAAAAGGAGGCGCGGTGTGATCGAGAAGAAGCGCCGCGACCGAATCAACTCCTCGCTGACCGAACTGAAACGGCTCGTACCAAGCGCCTACGAGAAGCAGGGATCGGCAAAGCTGGAAAAGGCCGAAATTCTTCAACTAACTGTGGACCACCTGAAGGCGCTACATGCACGAGGTAAGCTCATCTGTTCTCTTCCTGGTCTGTTTGTTTTTTCCCTTGTCCTGTTCCCTCCGCGTGACAGAAATTGGAGATCTTCCAATCATGCGATAGTGTTAAGGATGACTTCCTGTCCCAAGAAGAGAGCAGCAGAAAGAATGTCTTTCGGGCATCTTTGCGTTGCTCCGTATGTCATCTGGTGCCGAATGATCTTTTCTATTCGGGAACACTGCATCCCGTTTTCGAACCGCTATCCCTAGAGCCGACGCATCTCACGTACCCTTGTGAGATCCGCGCCGAAGGGACGTGCCTATTTGGGTGTCTATTTAACCGTAGTCACTTCGGTTCCCGTTCCCAAACCGGAGGGAAGGATCTTTGGGTGCGTTGCTGTTCCTTCCTTCCGACCAGCTCGACACATCCGGTTGTCGTCATCGTCGACGTCGGTGGCAGTGTCGTATTGCCGTACTGCGCGTACCTTTTTGCTCGGTCCCTTTTCTGTCCCAGTTTCTTCTATGGAGCTTTGCAAAAGGGTACCGCTAGCTGCAGGCCGTGCTATTGTCACTGAGGTCCTTAAGAACGAAAGCCGTACTTCCCTACTTTTCCCACGGTTTCACGATGATTGATGCATACATGTGTGTGTGTGTGTGTGTGTGTGAGTGTTTTATGTGTTTTCTACTTTGGGACCTTGCAGCATACGACCCTTGTGCTCTGAGGTGGAAAATGACAGGGAAAACTACATAACTGGACGTTTTAACTCACCGAGCATGTTCGCAAGACGCAGCGAACCGGCAAGACCAGCAGGTTCTCGTCCGTTGGTGCAATTTCCTGGAAAGAAAAAGGTGTTTATGTTGCAAGGTACGACTATCTTCTGCTGGTAGCTACTGTGTGTGACCTACATCTAGGTTGAGATAACCGCATCCAATGCCCGAAACGTCATCTGTCACTGGTGCACTTTTTATTTTACCTCCGATTCTCGCTTTTCTAATCAGCCGCTGCCTCAATGTGTGCCCCTTTCCACACTCAATCCGGGTGTCACTTGACGTTACGAAGTGGAAACAGAAAAATGTTCCCTCAATCATTCCCCAAAAAAGGGGTTTGTGCTCTCCCTCTGTTAACAGGTCTCAATCACACGATAAATATCAATTTATCGGTCAACACCACACAGCAGCAGCAGCAGCAGCAATGCTCAATCTCGAATGGAGCGAAATATACGTTTACGGTCTTGCCTACGTATTAGAACAAAGTAGTCAGATTAGTGCATCTCCATAGCGACGACCAGCTCCGGTTGCTGAGACAATGCAGACTTCACAATTTAGACCTACACATACAGACACAAGACACCGAAAAACACCCGGCCAGAACTTTCCCACGCCATTACCCGCCGCATTCAATAAAAAAAATACACCCCTCCGCAGGAAAGTTCTGCATCCGAGCCATATCAAAGGGGGCGCATCTCTCACGCAATTCACCCTTACAATAACACACACTTTTGAGCGTGTGTGTGTGGGAAAGCAGAAGAAATAGAAGAAGGCGGCAACACACACCGCTGTGTTGGTTTGTTGTTTTTTGGCGTTCCCTTGTTATACGCGCACAGTTCTTAAATATGATCCGGACGGAACGAAAACGAAAGGGTTTTTTTCTGTTTTCACTGCTCCAGAGGGGTCTCTCTAGCGGGGTCTCTGCTGGTGCTATTACGGTCTCGCGCACGGAGAGATGATTTAATCCTCCTCGGTTGTGTAGCACCCGAAAGAGGAAGTCAACCACGGAACAGCGTGTGAGGGAGAGCGAGCGTAGAATGAAGGGGGAATGAGTGTTAAGTGCCGCAGGATGATTACGTCCGATGATGATGATTCCATCTGTGTACGGGTGGAGTGAGGTGGGTGAGAGGCGACGCAGTGACCGCGAAGGAAACAACGCGTTCCCACACACATCAGCGCGTACAAGCCCATCGGTCCGGAACACCGTGCACGATGATGGTTGTTGTTGTTCCCGTTCGCGGCTCGGAAAAGGATCCTTGTAGTGCGCGAGCCTTTTTTAATCGCACGAGGGGATATCAGAGAATGAGCGTGAGAGCGTGCTGCGCCGTTAGGTTACACGCCACGTTTTGGAAGTTGTTGGAGGGACAATAAATGATGTTGACTTTTTAATGCCAATAGACAGGGGACCGACAACAGGACTCCTTGTCCACAAGTAGCTAACGTATATGCATGAAAAAGCATATTTGTGGCGAGAAAATGAATCGCTAATTAATTCCGGTTTTTGTTTCTTTCTGCTTCACAGGACTCGATGATGCCAGTTACGATCCGCAGCGGTTTGCCATGGACTACCATATCATCGGCTTTCGGGAATGTGTGGCCGAAGTAGCTCGTTACCTCGTCACGATCGAGGGCATGGACGTACAGGATCCACTCCGACTACGACTAATGTCCCATCTGCAGTGTTTCGCAACACAACGAGAACTCTCGTCTAAGGCTAATGCTGCTGCTGCAACTAGTCCTGCCTGGTCTCATGGAAGTAGTACGGCCTATCCCGTGGCTGCCGCAGCCGCAGCAGCAGCCGTCGCATACCCGAGCACACACCATGGCACTGGTGGCTATTATCCTCACCCGCATCAAAATTACGGCCCTCCGCAGAGCGCAACCGCACCGTACATTCCACAGGTGGCTACCATCCCTCCTCCGCACGAGCATCTGCACCACCAGCAACAACAGCAGCAGCAACAGCAGCAGCAGCAGCAGCATCACCAGCAGCAACAGTTGACCGGACATTCTTCCACCGGTGCTTCCTCGGCTGCTACAGCCGCTATCTATTCTACCAGTGCACAATTGCATGAGCTGTACAGCAGTCAGCACGACTCTGCGACCTCAGGTCAGCAGCAACAGCAGCCCGCAGAGCGCAACCGCACCGTACATTCCACAGGTGGCTACCATCCCTCCTCCGCACGAGCATCTGCACCACCAGCAACAACAGCAGCAGCAACAGCAGCAGCAGCAGCATCACCAGCAGCAACAGTTGACCGGACATTCTTCCACCGGTGCTTCCTCGGCTGCTACAGCCGCTATCTATTCTACCAGTGCACAATTGCATGAGCTGTACAGCAGTCAGCACGACTCTGCGACCTCAGGTCAGCAGCAACAGCAGCAGCAGCAATCGGACCAGCAGTCTGGAGCCGGGTCATCCAATGGAGCCCCGACATACACGGATTTGTCCAACATAAACCCGAACCGTGGTTTGTCTGCGTACGGGAATCCGCAGTACCCGGTGAGCACCTCGACGCACGGATACAGTGCGTCCACAAGCTCATCGTACAACACGGCAGCTAAGCCGTACCGTCCATGGGGTGCGGAAATGGCCTGCTGAAGAGACGGGAAGAGTTGTAAGGCGGAAGCAAAAAAGGTGATAAGACTGCCCCCACCCTCCCTCCACATTGTTCATGCTGTAGCATAGCAACCAACACATCGCGTTGGAGAAGAAAAAAGTATCTTTCCCATACCGGGAATCGAACCCGGGCCTTCTGGGTGAAAGCCAGATATCCTAGCCACTAGACCATATGGGAGGCATGGAAGAGAGCTAATCCCATTCGTACTAGTTCCACGCTCAACGTTGCCTTCGCAATGCAGTGAACAACGTGATTCTGCCAAAGATAACTGCCATTTTTAAAAAAGACACGCGAGATTTCACGCACTAAGATCTCTATTTTTCAAAGTAATCCTACAACTTACATTCTCAGCAGTAGAAAGTGTATACCAGAAACGGAATCATATCGAACAAAACAGTTGTGTTCACATTCTGGCAGGAAGAATCATATTTTTCGAAGCTTTAACTACACGGGAGCATAAAAAAGGTGCTCTCAAGAACCTTTGTACATACACAAGTGTGATTGTGAGCAAGTAAGTTTTGTACCTATCGGTTAAGAAAGCGGCTAGGATAGACAAATACAACTATTTATTAAACTAATGGAAGAACGTCCCATCCCAAAGGGTTGAACCCCACGGGGCACAGGACGTTTGTCCAAGAACAGCTTCGGACACACGTTACGAAACGTTTGTTTAGCCTGTAAGTGAAACCAAATCGAGTCAATTAGTTTATAAGAAAACTTTTCACTTATCATTAGGCATAGTAGATATATAACGAACGATAGATGAACGTTTCGTTTGAGTACCAATGAGACACGTATATTGACACCAAAAGAGAAGCGTAGGATGTGATTTGTGGACGCTACATTTCACACCGAAAACAAACAGCAGTACCAAAATGCCGCATGCAAAGCCACGAGGAAACACGGAGAGCATTTTACATATTTTTATATACGTATTTTAAACTGGAGGAATTTTACAACCGAGCCAAAAACAGAATATTAAAGAATCGCTTGCCAGCAAGTTTTGAACAACAGATGGACGGTGTTGGGCTATTCATGATGACACGTGCACTAGCGTATGTCTAGCGTAGAGTAGACTATTCTAAAAAGCGCTTTGCATCATATAAACTTATTTCATGTGCCATTTAACACGACACAAATAGCACGCACATGTTTGCATGCTTAATTTTTTACTAAATTATCACCGCGTTTCCGGTACGAAAGCAACCGTTAATTTTCCCGAGCATCGCACGGACAGCCGTTCCGCGCGTAGAAGAACTGAACCACGCGTCATAAACGGCCGGTCATCGTTTGACAAAATGTCAAAGCCCGCCCGAAAGAAATGCGTGTGCCGAAGTGTATGTGTGCGTGTGTATGTATGTGTGTGTGTGCGTGTGTACGTCGGATTGGTTGCTGTCGTGTGATTTGCTACTTTTTTCGGGTGCTCCTATTATCGTATTTAGCAATTTCACCATCCGTGCACCGTGTTCCAGCATCCCTGGGAGCAAATCAACAAAGTGTCCCAGCCACCATCCGCGTGTTTCCGTGCGTGTGGCGTCGGAGCCTGTCCGACCGTTTCTCGGCGGTGTGCGACCTGCTCCTTTTGTGTGCACATCATCAGCGCAAAAAGGCTCGTTAAGTGGAGAGTAGGAGAGCTTTATCTTTTTTGTCCGCCTGTCCGCTGTTTGTCGCCGTCACCGTCCGGTGTACCGTGGACAGTCAAAGTGGATCATTCCGTCGGTGTGTCGGTCGCTGAAGTGCCCCCGGGTGGACACGGTGCAAGCACTGCCGGCCGCCATCGGCGTTACCGTAGCCGTAGCGTAGTTTGTGCGGCGGTTCCGCATCCGCAGAGGGAAGTGGTGGTGTTCGGGTCAACGGCAGGTCGCACACGACGACCGCTTGGTGGCGACAGGTGACAGCTGAAGGTTGTGCGAATCTCGAGCCAGGACAGTTCGGACCGGCCGGCAAGTTGGATAGCAGGGGGCGGCAATGTCCGATTCGTTCTTTGGGTTTGATGCGTCACTGCCCGGTGAGGACGACGATGGCGGAGGTAGAGAAAGAGGTGGTGGAGGTGGAGGCGGCGGAAGAACAGGCGGTGGGCGAGTGTTGGGAGCTGGGAGCGGAGGTCGTGGATCGGATTCGGAGGAAGAGTACGATGCGCTTAACGACGAAACGTTCGGTCAGGCCCGTCAAGACGATTGGGAAGATTTGCACGAGAACCTGGTGCGGTTGGACCAGCGGGAAGGAGGAGACGGTGACTCCGGGGCCGATTCCGATCTGGACATCAACTTCTCCTCGGTCGGGATCGATAATTTCGAGCTGGACAATGACACGGAACCGGAGGCCCGTTTGCAGCTGGACCCTAGCGTGTGGACGATGCCCAGCAAACCGGAAACGCCGAGACACAGCGTGCCGTCTGTATCGGCCCAGATGCCACCCGCGATTGGCAGCGCACCGACCCCAATTCCAGTACCGGGTAAGTACTTCACGCCGGCATCTAACGCCAGTGGCGCCGATGGTAACTAAACGCTTGCCAAACCTTCTCCACAGATCGCTTCGGTGCACCAATAGGACGGTTCCCGGCTTTACCGAATCCCGGCATGCGCATCTGCTCGCTGGAGGAAATCGAACAGAACATGATCAAGCAGCAGCAGGAACAGATGCGTCGCGGATTAACGCCACTGCCCCGTCCTCCGCCCGGCTTTCCACCCCCTTCCAACCCAACACCGACGATGCAGACACTTCCGCCACCAATGATCCATCGTCCGCTTCCTATACAGATCGGGTTTCCTTCACCCGCGCTAATGGGCGGCGGTGGCCCAGGAGGACAGCCGGGAGGCGCTCCGGGTGGTCCCATGGGCCCACTGTTTCCGCCCACCAACATGCCACCACCGAACAGTGGTACCGGTGCACCTCCATTTCCGTTTCCGATGAATTTTCAAGGTCCGCCCGGATCTATGCCTCCCAACAACAACATTAACAATAACAACAGCAATGGAAGTATCAACAACAACAATGCAAGCTTCAGCCAGCGGTTGGTGGAGGAGATCCAGCAAAACCATCCCATGTTGCCGCATTACCGACAACCGCCACCACCCGGCACTTTAGCCCAACCGCCGCTTCCGATGGGTGTACCGCCGCCCGGTGGTCCAGGCGGTCCGGGTCCGATGCCGCCGATGCCTCCGCACGGAGCCAACTTTAAGCACCCATTCATGGCGCATCATCATCCCGGCTTTCCACCTAACTGGAACGGTCCACCGCCGCATCATCCGCACCATCCGCACGCGGGACAACATCATCCAGGCTTTCCGGGCGGTCATCATCACTTCCCGCCGCAGCAACAACAGCAGCAAGGTCATGGACCGAGCGGACACCATCATCATCACCAGCAGCAGCAGCAGCAGCAGCATCATCATCAGCATCAAGGTGGTGCCGGTGGTCACCGATTGCACAACGGCAAACAGAATCGCAACTTCGACGAGTACGCCAACATGATGACCGAGCGGGCAAAACACTGGCTGCTGGGCATCCAGCTGTCTCAGCTGAACAAAGACACAGCCTACTACAATGACTACTACTTCTGCGTGATCCGCGATCGGAAGGAGCGCGAACGGGGCGGCGAGCGGGAAAGCAAAGCCCACAAGGACAACACGTTCTATCATCCGTTCAGCCAGCAACAAAACCAGCAGCACTGGAACGGGTTCGGACGGGAGCGTCGCAATTCGGAAAATTCCACCTCGACCAAGGATGGCATCAAGGAGATACAGCCGCGCCGCTACAAGCTGGTGCAGTTTGAGAATTCGCTCGGTAAGCTGCAGTGCGGCAGCGTGATTGCACCGCGCAAGATCATCGATCAGGATGTGGTGGTGGATCGATCGGTCGCGGAAGGTGGCGGATCGGGTGGGTCGGGCAGTGCGGGAAGCGGTGGCAACAATGCTACGCCCGGCAGCACGGATTCGGTACACAATCAGCGCCGTTCGAGACAGATTTTGCTGCACGTGGAGAACCTGTACCGGCTGGTGCTACGTCTCGAAGATATGTCGAATCAGTTGGCGATCGAGGCAAAGCAACAGATGAAGGAAAAGCGCGCCAAGGAACGGCTGCTGGCACAGGAAAAGCTTGCCAGCGGTACGGATGAGCAGAACAATGTGCAGCCGAACAGTGGTTCGCATCAGATGGCACCGGTACCGGCAACGCCCGTATCGGAGGTTGAGCAGGATACGGTGGACAATCTGCTCGAGCGTATACTGCCGGGTGTGAATGCGGAGGGTGTCTTGCGGTTGCTGTCGGTTCGCAAAGGCAAGTTGCTGCTGACACGCATCCAGAAAGCGCTAGGCGAACATACGGCTCGGTGGACGATCTGGTGTACGGTGCTGGCAACACTGGTTGCGCTGCCGAAGCGCGATCGGGAAGATGCCGAAGATCAGCTGAGTCCGCTGTTTGCCGAGCTCGAGCTGCACGTCAAGTACGCACAGCCGACCGATCTGATGCCACTGTTCGAGACACTGCTCAACACGGATCAGCTGCTGTCGCTGGTGCCTCGGTGCAAGTTCCTGCTGCTCACCATGCTAACGCTGATCGCGCAGATGGAACAGTTGACTACGGCCGATTCGTCCCTTGGACAGGCAGCCGCGTTGAACGGAGTATCGGCGGATGATGCCAGCAACGACGAATCCACCGTTCCGCGACTCGTTTGGACACGCTGGTTGAGTGTTTTGCGGGAGTTCGGCCGTGTGCTGGAGGGTGCGGCTGGTGCGGCAGTCGGAGCAATCGGTAGCAAACCCCGGAAAGTGTTGCTCAAGCTGGATGCGTCCTGTGGCAAGGTGATGCAGCTCCGTGCGCACCTACAGCGGCACCCGGAACTGGAGCTAGAGCACAAGCTGCGCGCTATCGTATCGATCATCGATATTGGGCCCGGCAGTGGTGGTCCTTCGACTTTGACTAAAACCCCCGAAGGATTCGGCGCATCTACGACGACGACGTCGATGGCGACGGCCGAGGCAAGCAAAAAGTAAGCATTCGTTTTCTTTCGAAAGGATGTCTTTTTTGTGTGTTGGGAGTTGGCGAACAAAAGAAAGGAACACTCTAACGGTGACGGAGACGAGCAGTTGAAAAAAAAGGTTAAAAATGTGTGTGTGTGTATAGGATCTATACTCTTTCTGTACGCGTTCCCTTCCTATTATAACGAATTCGTTTCTAACGCACGGTGAGGAAAAGGATCGATCGGTCGCGGAAGGTGGCGGATCGGGTGGGTCGGGCAGTGCGGGAAGCGGTGGCAACAATGCTACGCCCGGCAGCACGGATTCGGTACACAATCAGCGCCGTTCGAGACAGATTTTGCTGCACGTGGAGAACCTGTACCGGCTGGTGCTACGTCTCGAAGGTACGTCGAATCAGAGGGCGATCGAGGCAAAGCAACAGATGAAGGAAAAGCGCGCCAAGGAACGGCTGCTGGCACAGGAAAAGCTTGCCAGCGGTACGGATGAGCAGAACAATGTGCAGCCGAACAGTGGTTCGCATCAGACGGGACCGGTACCGGCAACGCCCGTATCGGAGGTTGAGCAGGATACGGTGGACAATCTGCTCGAGCGTATACTGCCGGGTGTGAATGCGGAGGGTGTCTTGCGGTTGCTGTCGGTTCGCAAAGGCAAGTTGCTGCTGACACGCATCCAGAAAGCGCTAGGCGAACATACGGCTCGGTGGACGATCTGGTGTACGGTGCTGGCAACACTGGTTGCGCTGCCGAAGCGCGATCGGGAAGATGCCGAAGATCAGCTGAGTCCGCTGTTTGCCGAGCTCGAGCTGCACGTCAAGTACGCACAGCCGACCGATCTGATGCCACTGTTCGAGACACTGCTCAACACGGATCAGCTGCTGTCGCTGGTGCCTCGGTGCAAGTTCCTGCTGCTCACCATGCTAACGCTGATCGCACAGATGGAACAGTTGACTACGGCCGATTCGTCCCTTGGACAGGCAGCCGCATTGAACGGAGTATCGGCGGATGATGCCAGCAACGACGAATCCACCGTTCCGCGACTCGTTTGGACACGCTGGTTGAGCCTTTTGCGGGAGTTCGGCCGTGTGCTGGAGGGTGCGGCTGGTGCGGCAGTCGGAGCAATCGGTAGCAAACCCCGGAAAGTGTTGCTCAAGCTGGATGCGTCCTGTGGCAAGGTGATGCAGCTCCGTGCGCACCTACAGCGGCACCCGGAACTGGAGCTAGAGCACAAGCTGCGCGCTATCGTATCGATCATCGATATTGGGCCCGGCAGTGGTGGTCCTTCGACTTTGACTAAAACCCCCGAAGGATTCGGCGCATCTACGACGACGACGTCGATGGCGACGGCCGAGGCAAGCAAAAAGTAAGCATTCGTTTTCTTTCGAAAGGATGTCTTTTTTGTGTGTTGGGAGTTGGCGAACAAAAGAAAGGAACTCTAACGGTGACGGAGACGAGCAGTTGAAAAAAAAGGTTAAAAATGTGTGTGTGTATAGGATCTATACTCTTTTTGTACGCGTTCCCTTCCTATTATAACGAATTCGTTTCTAACGCACGGTGAGGAAAACGGTTGCAGTTAGGTTTTTAATTTTTACTTTTAAACTTTCCTCTTTTATATTCTACCAGTAGTGGGGTTTATGTTCTTTTTGTATGTTTTTTTTTTATTTGGTTTTTGTCCCATGTCAATCCCCTTTAATCCCCCGGTTCCCAATTTTAATCGAGAAAAAAAAACAGTGCTTTATCTATTCGAGAATGCTATGTTTGTGTTTACGATGGACGCCGGTAAATGCGCGCGTTTGTGTAGAAACTTTATGTAAAATGATGTATCCAACAATGAAACTGTGTAAAACCTCAATATACTAATTGCAGACAACAACAACAAAAAAAAACTCCCACGAACGTCGCGTGTGGAGGAAGCAGAAAGATGCGTGTAATCAAATAGCACAGAATAACAGAGACATAATAGGAGCAAAACAAATTGTTAATAGTGCGGCAAAGAAGTTTGCTATCGTTGTCACATACGTACACGCACGCACACACGCACGTACACAAACACACGCGCGCGCAATGTGACAATTAGTAGTAAAGTATTTGGCGTCAAATGTAAGTACAGAAGGTTAAACACTCACTGGCAAGTGTTACCCCCAGAGAGAGAGAGAGATAGAGCAAAGCAAGTGAAGTTTTTCGTTTTCGGGTTAATAACTGTTTAGATTTTTTTTCTTGACACATGCTTTATAATTTCGGGACAGGCATATAAACGTTTCTTTTTGCATGATTCTTATATTTAAGTTCAATCAATCCGGCCCCGGAAGCGTTTTCCCGACAGGTCGAAAGGTATATTCTTCGTTTGAAAAGCAAACACCTGTGTGCTGCTGCTAATACACTATAATATACACTATAATATACACACACACAGAAATCTACATTCTAGCAAGTGCGTACACAGACCGAGAAGATGATGATCGATTTAAGTGGTTTTAGTGAAGTTGTAACAATGGATTAAATGAAGTAATAAAGTAATAATAATTTAGCGATTGTTAAACCATACGCAAACGTGCGTGTGTGTGTGTGTGTGTGTGTGTGCCGTTGACAACGGTGAAACGCATCAAATCCGGTTGCCAAGCGGTGTGCTTCACGGATTGAGAAAAGTTTTAGAACTATACGGACGGCTAGCTCTTAATAGAACGAACTCAATTGAAAACTGCAGTAAAATATACAACTATAAGCAATAACCAGTGGTGAAGGAATGGTGTATGTGTGTGTGTGTGTGAGAGTGTGAGAGTGTAGTAAGAAGGTGAGAAATGTTTTGCATGGTTAGAGTAGTAAACGGTATAGAGATGTGAAAACACAAAGGAGAAGTAGTAGTAGCGTAGATCAACCAACCCTAAACAAAAAAAAAGAATCTCCTTCATCCTTCGAACCGGATTTGAACCAGTGACCTATGGATTACTATGGAGCGTGTCGTGAGACGCGCTGCAGCCGCTACAGTCCACCGCTCTACCAACTGAGCTATCGAAGGCGATGAGAGGAGCGTGCTCAAACGCACATTAGAGTCTTTCGCGCTCACTCGTTTTGTTACCGTTCTGTAGTTTGTTGCCTAGTGCGCTAATTGGTTCGGTTCTAAAACATCTGCCCCTTACATCCATATAATGTGTATGTGTGTAAATACTAACCCGAATTAAAAAATTATTGGGGATAATGAATGGCTAACAAGGAATACAGTAAAAGTAGGACACACTGTATTAATAGAATTTGTATTTGATTCATTCATAATATTTGCAATGTTTTTTTTTCTCTTTCGATTAATAATGTAGCCCAAAACTGTGACAAGAACGTGTGTGTCCGAAGCGCAGAGGAACAACAACAGCATAAAAAAAAGTATCAACGCTCCTTCGAACCGGATTTGAACCAGTGACCTATGGATAACTATGTTCCGCGCATTGTGCGCGTTCGCCGCTACAGTCCACCGCTCTACCAACTGAGCTATCGAAGGTTGCGAAGGAGGTGGCGCTACATAGCAAACATAAACATCAGCCCACAGGTAGGTCATGATTATGGTTGAACCAATTTCATTCATCTTTACGTTTCCCGTGCTACATGGCAAGGACTTTACCTAAAGATTTATTTTATTCTTTAAAGAGCCCTTCGCTCGATTCGCCGAAATCACACAAATTGATGTTAGTGTTGTTCGCAAAGATCACGGTCGGTGGTGACATTTATTTCCTGCGACACGTTCCACCTGCACAAACCTTGAGTAGCCCTAATTTTAGCAACAAAATGCTACCACACCGAAAGTCGCCACCTGTTGCGATTGTTATGGGACCGTATTGGATATTGGACGAAAAACTAGGCAAAATAGCGAAACTTGGCTCCACACGGTCACACAGCATCTGTTATCACGTTATGTTTTGCCCGTTTGCTGGAAAGTTCGCTACACGCGAGGGCCCACACATTCCGAGAGAGCTTTGAAGACATGCTGTGCTGGGTTTTGGGTTGTTAAGTCCACTTGACTTTTTTTTTTACACAGTAGACCACTCGAACCTTTTGAACACGAGCACGAGTATGGTTTGCTGCAAGCTCAGGACCATCTTCGACTGTTGTGTGCACAAAGCGGTAAGGGGGGGTCGGTGTAAGAAAAGCCTTCTTATCATCATCGATTAGACCGCAAACCGTTTGCCAGCCGAAACAATGCTCACACAACTCTAGCTCGGCCTCGAAGCTTCCGAGATGCGCACGAGGGCGAACGGGGGTGTATGAAGGTGCAGAAGTTTGAAGCTTAACGTTCCCCCCTGGTTCTTGCACTCGAAACCAAGCGGTGACCGAGTAAAGTCGTGGAAAGCAACTATTCCAACAGAAGTCAAGTATCTGGTTTCGAGTCCCCCTCTCGGCTCTATTTATTTTGCAATGTCTCAGAAAGCACACATCTCGCCAGTGTGTCGACGGTGTCCTTTGTTGCCCGGGCGTTTTGCTGGAAGTTCATTATGCATCCTACGAAGCACTTGTGACATATATCTTCCCCTCCCCCTTCACACACACACACACTTCTACACGACCCCACACGCACTCGAACTCGCGTATTTTCTGTTGGTGAACCTTGTACAAATATGTGCAGCGGCCCTATCATCCTTGGGCATCATAACCAGCTGGCCTCGCTGGAAATGGACGATTGGAGCCTAACTAACCGAATGGTGTAAACGACATTTGAATTCCAGAAGGCTCGGGGAGTGAAGGCTCTACCCGCCCCAAAACAGGAGCCCACGTCCGGCGGCGGTTGGCTGCTGTCGGCATGAATGCGCTCGAATGCAAATAATCGTCCTCCATCCCACGGATGGTCGCACACGTCCCTGTCGCGAATTTCCTTACGGCGTGTGGTGGCGTCAAGTAGTGCTTTTGTCGCTAGTACTGGTACTTGTTTGTCTCTCGCACCAAGTTGGCGATAGTGGGTGTGCCGTGGTTCTAGCTTTTTCCTGCTCGCGAATGTTGGTGTAGATTGTGGCCCCGCAGGATTCCTGACGTGTGGGGGCAATTTATTGGTAAATCGTTGCAGCAATATTGTACCATCGGGACATAGCACATTTTTTCGCCGAAAACAAACATAAACCGTGGTGCGAAGCGGAATATGGCGTCACGTTGTGTTGTTCGTAGCGTCTCGAGGCCGTGATTACAATTAACCACGTGCTGGTTTGCGTACCAGAACAGTAGATTTGTGTTCGTCGCCGCCTTGTGATTGGCTCTGGTCGTGTAATTCTTCTTCATGAGCGTCGTTGTAAGTCGATTTGGGTAAGGTTGTTGACGTTTACTTTAGTGCCTAGCGTGATTTTTATTGCTTCATTTTTATTTTGATAAACACACCCGGTGTCCTCTCGGTGCGAAATATTGGATGAGAGGACGATTAATTTAATGACCGAATCTGTCATCATTTTCCCATTGTCAAGCCAGCTTGACAACAAACAAATAAGCTACTGAATCATTCGAAAAATAAGGAGAAAAGAATGGAAAATTGGTTCGCACATTTACCTACGACCAAATGGCCACAAGGTCTGCTCGTTTCACACAAGATATCGAATAGGGTCCAAACATTTACATCCTTATGCGAATCTACATAAATTATCCAGCCAACCACACATATGCAAAAAATGCTTCCAAAACTGTTGCGATCGTTAAATCGTCGATATCCTACCAACTAATGTTGGTGTCCCTCGCGGATAGCTTTTTTCCAATTCATGTTTTTAGGGTGTGAAAAGTGTCGATTTTCGATACTTTTATTGTTGCAACTATCGATTGTCATACGCAACGCGATCGGTTCGGCTTTTCCCTTTTCCGCGTGGGTCAAATAGGAACACAAAGTCGACAGATAACGCGGCCATTTGCCCATTTGTCAGCGAGTCCCGCGCGTAGTTGTAACATTATCCTTCCCGTTGGACAAAACAAAACAACGGAAATAGGCAGCAGGGTTGGTGGATGATGATGTTGTTGCCGGTTGTTCTGCCGTATTTGTTTGCGCGTAGCGATGATTGCCATTTTATTGCTAGATTGCTAGGTCGCGAAGAGGTCTCCGCGTGTACGCGGGGTGCGGTATGCATATTTATTTTACCCTTAATCGAATGGTTTTTGTGACAGAAATTTGCGTCCCACAAAAGCCAATGTGCCGAAAAAGGAGTACTAAAATGACTGTTTTTCGTTGCGGAAAAAGGAGCCCATGTGTTGCTAGGACGTTGCTACAACAGCTCGCCACCAATAAGCAAAATCCTTGTGCTTGTTTTGCCTTTCCATTAATGAACAGCTGTACGCAGGAGAACGGAACAACGACGAACCATTACGCGAATATCGCTCGGTTCTTCGTCTTTCGAGCACACCAGGTAGAATCGGGTGTCCCAAAAGAACCATCCGAAGGTCCTGAAACGCAAACGAATTACTACCCTAGGGCAAGCAATCGTTGGTGTGTAACCCTATTATCATCGACCAAACAAACCCGTGCGCCATTGTTTCTTCGGATCGGAATATGGCCGTTCTACTGGTGTAGGTAGTAGTGGGGATAGTGGCAATAGTAATAGTGGAAGTAGCAGCAGGATCATAACATACCACCGATTAAGGATCTTTGGAAAAAAAAAATGGAGGCATATACTCTTGTGGAGGAATTCTCTGTCCTTATAACTACGGGAACCAGATCTCAAAATCTAAACCAATTTAAGACTAGCTTACTTACGTATTTACAAATTTAGTGTTAGCCACCTAATCGTTTTATACGAAACATCATGAAACATTCAACATTTAGCCACCATCTAATCACAACCGCTAAACGCTTCTTAATAACGGGTAGAATCTTGGTGTCACTAGACCCGCATTGAATAATTAACCTTTCTTCGGTAGTCATCGTGATTGGACGCATTGGTTTTTTCGAGCGTCATGCCCTGAATTACCCTGCTCTGCAATCCGCGGCAATCGATTATCCTTAATACCAATTTCCTGCCCAGCTGTAGCTTAGATATTTACGAAACAGTAGTCCGCAACGCATGAGTTTTTCCGGTAGGTTCTGTTCGAACGAAATATGTTGTACTTTTCTCTATAAACCGTATACTTAATGTTCACCGTTCGCTTGCTTCGTTCGTTCGTTGTCCTCAAAAAAAAAAAAGAAAAAACCGG
Organism: Anopheles maculatus; assembly: GCA_002091835.1. NCBI lineage: Eukaryota > Metazoa > Arthropoda > Insecta > Diptera > Culicidae > Anopheles > Anopheles maculatus. The sequence continues at coordinate 60,185 of KZ062426.1, forward strand.
TGGCAAAAGTGAGTGAGCAACGACTACAAAGCTAGCCGTCAATCGTGTGACATGGGAAAAAAAAACAAAAAACACAAAGAAACGTCGCACAAAAATCGATATCCGGCGCATTGTATAGCCGTTTTGACGACCGTGCCCTCGACACTACCAACTTCCATTTGATTCCGATAGGCTTGTACCCGACACGACACACCTCAGAATACCGGTACGGTACTTGACCGCCGCCGTTTTGGAGACACCTGCGCTCCCCAAACCATCCACGGGCGTTGGGTAGAATTTTTGGTATCCTTTTTATAGCCCGAGTTCTTCCCGGGGACAGTAACCAAGCGAACGGTGAAGTTGAGAACGTGTTATTAAGTTCTTGTTGGACCTGAAATATCCATTACGATTGCGAGCCGACAACCCGAGCCGAGTTTTGGTGCGGTGGAGGTTTCCTGATATCCTGATTAAACTAAATGATGACTGTACCATTCGTGGGGCGAGAACAGCAGAATTAAAACCTGGCGGGACCTTTGTTTCTGCCGCCCAATTTCCATGGGCTTTTGGGTTGGCGCATTTTCCATTAGCACACGACACGCAACGTGTGCCGGTGAGGTTGAAGGAACCAGTTTTTGGAACCGAGTTTTTCGCGTGTCTAGGAATTATTGATCCTTACAATGCTCCCTTGGGGTGTAAGGGAGGGTGGCGTCCACGGGCGAGGATTTCTTTTGTGATGGTGGTCAGTTGTCCGAATGTTTGGACATAGCTCACGGACATAACAGCTCATAGCGATTGGTGAAGGTGCCCTCCTAGACGACGACGCTGAGCAAGATTTCGCAGAAGTGACTAATTTTATTACTAACCACCATTTTGGAAGAAGTAGGCAGACTTTGTCAATTTTCGGTTTTATCACTCGTTCTTCAGAAGGCAGCAATTTCTCTTTGAAATAGATCGCTTTTCTTCGCCACACTTGACACAATCTTCGGCAAGCGTGCGTTGGTAACGTATCTACTCAATGAATTCGGGCGGCGAGAGACACTTCAAGGTGTTGTTGGATTTCTTCAACCTAACATTTGGCCAACGTTTGTACAGTGGAGGCGTTGTCTTCTAACAAGATATCTGGCCAAGTTTAGGAAGATTCCAGCAATGGAAAGTGTCGAATGAACCAAATTACTTTTAAGCACGAATGTTGCCAGCGGTGGTAGGTTTACGTCGCGACTGGTTTCAATACGTTGGATGACACAAATTAAGGATTGCAACTGTTGATGTCCAGATAGAGCAGCTAGATCCAGCGTGATTAGCTCGTTATGGTCGACTACCACAGTTATAATGCTCTCAAACATTAATGATGATTACAGTTGATTTATTTAGCATTTAATTTTTTTAAGCCATACAACAAACGCGCCGTGTATCGGTAAGCGTGAAGTATGTCCCTGTCGAACAAATTTCCAAATTTTGTATTATCCATTTGGGAACGATCATCCCGAGACGAATATTTTTCCTATATTTCTCATAAGTGGCACAGGTTAGAGGGTTATCCACTACGTTCACCGACACAAGCGGCGTGACATCTTTCTCGAACACGTCCGGTATTGCCATCAGGAAATTGTTGCTAAGGTCTATGAAGCTAAGATGTGGAGCGATCAACCGTTCAAGAGTGACACTTTCCAGTTTATTATTGGCCAGTGTCAGGTGTTGTAAAGAGGGTAGCGCTATCTCTTTTGGAACATCGACACTTTGTAGAGAATTGTTGTACAACTCTAGCGATTGCAGATTGCTTAAACTTTGCAGGATGGTAAAATCGAACGATTCCAACTGATTGTTACCGAGGGAGAGTAGTTCCAGGTTAGGAAAGTTATCGAGTCGGTCTGGTAAGCTGTTGAGCATGTTGGAAGACAGTGACAAATATTCCAAACTGGTCGCATTCAGCTGCGCGAAGGAGACTCTCTCCAGTTTATTGCTGGATAAACGGAGCACGATAAGACTTGGCAGTGTCACCACTTCGCCTGGACGATAACCGATTGTGGACAGCTGGTTGTGTTCGAGATTTAAAACTTTCATCAATTCCATCGATCGCAATACCGACATGTCTATCCGATGCAGCTTATTGTAGGACAGATTAAGCGTGACGATGTTCGCCACGATCGCAGCTTGTGGTGGATAAATGTTGGTTATGTTGTTACCGACAAACTGTGCCGTTTCCAGGTGCTGCAGAGTAGCCAGCAGGGCCAGATTAAGCATCTTAATAGCACAGAACTTCAAGCTTAACTCCTTCAACGACACTAGGTTGCGCAATGCAGGTGGAACGCTGGAGATCGCACACTGGGTTATTTCGAGGTGTTTAAGATGTCTATTAGTTTGGAAAATGACCGTTCTTAGCTGGCGCGCCTCTTGGAGAGTTAGATACTCCAGGGTTACTGTGCTGGGCAGAAATAAGTTCTTCTCGTGGAATTTCTTGAACAGGACGGAGTTTGTGATGGTCGATGCGTTGATTAACAGTCCAGCAATCGTTTTCGAACCAATGATGAGTCGTTGGATCATTATGCTGGTATAGATGTCGGAGCGCTCCTGCCCTAGGACAGTTAATCCTTCCGCTGTCGACGTTATGTCCAGTTCGGATATTCGACAGACTACACCAGCACCACATTGACTACCAACAGTGGGTGCTGCAGTGGTCCACAACACGACCATAGTATATGCACATGCAATCCATTTCATACTGGGGATAATGACACAAGTTAAGCGCTCCGAACAATACGAACTATCTCACTGGATTTTAGCCACACAACTAACAACAACTGATTTGCTGAGCTTCGTATTTTGAACAAAAATTTGGATAACAGACTAATTTAAAATAGATTATCTACGTCGAGAGATTTGTAGAGAAGCAATGTTTTGGGGTTCCCACGATTGTTGTACTGGTGTGATGATAATGAGCCACAATTCGCCATTCATCACATACAGCAAACTGAATTTCTGTTATCGAGAGGAATCCGCCCGCTGTAGTTCATTTCGTTACACCTTCCGGCAATTGTAACCGTCAGAATATGGATGGCATTCTTTGACGTTAGCAGTGGTATGTACTGCTGTAAGGAGCTGCACTGCAATGGATTTTTATCCATGTGGAGCACACATGCAACAGGATACACGCCACTAAAGCAGATTTCCGCCGGCACACGCTGGAACCGGTTGTCCAGGAGCGAAACGAACTTAAGGTTCCGAAAGCTGCAGTTTTCTAGCGAAAGCGATTCGAGCAAATTATGGGACACGTCAATGGTCGTTAGCGTAGGCAAATGCACGTACTGTCTGCAGGTGACGGAACGGAGCTGGTTTCGGGCGAGATAGATACCGCCCGTATGTTGGTGTGGCTTAAAATGGGCTAAATCGACCGTGCTTAGCCTGTTCCCGTCAAGATAAGCACGGGTTAGTTCGAGTATGGTGTTGTGGTTTAGGTAAGGCAATCGGTCCAACTGATTGTCCCGCATGTCGATAGTGGATGGGGCTGCGAGCTCTAGCAACTCCAGCTCAACCCATGGCAAACTGTTACCCGGTCCAAGCACTAGTAGCGTAAGACAAGGGAAACTCGTCTGGTTGGAGCAGACGATCGAGTGCATAAGATTGTGTTCGATAAACATACGTTCCAAATGCACGAACGGTGCGAATAAGGCCAAATCTAGTGTCGTCAGCAGATTGTAGTTGAGCAACAGCTCCCGAAGCGAGTTAACACAGGAAGGTTTCGATGCGGGAAGTAGCAAGCTTATTTGATTCCGGTGCAACTGCAATGTTCTCAGTTTGGGAAGATCGCACAACAGCCGTAGATCGAGAATACGTATGTTCGATTTGTCAATGCCGAGAAAACGAAGGTTCCTGAGGTTGGTTATCGTTTCGGGGATTCGCTGCACAGCACTATTAACGATGAACAGCGACCGCAGGTGTTGGTTGGGATGGATCGCTAGACGCATTAGAAATGGTGCTGAGAGCAGTTCGATCGACTCGCTAGCCATACGGTTCGGTATGGTGAAGTCCTGTTCGTAGTACTGTTGGAGCGTTGTTTGGTTAAATAGTTGGCTCACTGCAACGAGTATCTTTTGAACCGGGATTCTGTTGAACAGTTGGCATCGTTTAATGATCGTCATTATTGCCACATCATCGTCAGCTAGGATCGTAGCTAGCCAATCGATCCAACTGTCATCGTAGATACGTACAGTACCGAGTGTACAAGCGCCAGGATATTCTGTCGAACATTCTAAACTGTCTGACGCACTGACGTAACGGATGCCTTGAAGGACTACGACAACTATGAAAGTAAAGGACAGTAGATTAGTAGAAATAGGCTGAGAACAGTACGGGGTAGTATACCAAGTAAGCAAAGATTTTCCCACTCGGATACACGGTAAGTTTTCATCGCCGTACATTAGCGCTGTACACTAGCTGTAACGTATGTCGCAATGGTTGTTGTAATACAAGCGTTTCTCTCACCCCTTTTTGTATCAGGTCTTTGTTGCCAAACATCCGGACGAGATGTTTCGAGAGCGGACTGGATGATTGCTTCAATTACAAACACATCGGGGCCACACGCATTTAAAATTGCGCTCCCCCCTCAAGGTTCGATGCGGCTCGTCTGAAGGACAGAAGCGTCTACTTCGCTATCCTTCCTGTGTGATCCGTTAAGCTAGCGATAAAGTACAAAAACATGACGCAAAAGCCGCAGCAACTGCTCGTTAAACGCGCGTAGTATCAAATCCATTTCCAATCCCGACCAGCCCGGTTGCCTTCGGTTGCGAAATACGAGGTGGGATAGCGATAAACACACGTCGGCACTACAGTACGCTGATCACGAGCCGCCTGCTCTGTTGTACACCTGAACCACTACCGGGATTTGGGCGAGGAAGCGCCCGGAAGTGGATTATATTGAGTTCCCATACCCCGGCAATCGTCCTAGGCTTGCTTTGGCCGGTATAGATTCGCTTTCCGAACTGCTTCCGGTCACGTAACTTGAAGTGATCCGTCGTTCGGTCGTTCGGTCGTTCGGTGGTTCGTTTCGGCCAGGTCGGCCAGTGTGTGCTGTGTGGAGCTGGTGGCGAAACTTTACTTCCCAGCAATGGGTGGTGGTGTGGTTGAACTTTCCGCTTTGTTGCCTTTCTTGAGAAGGACGTGGACGAACCCGAGAGACAGGAAGCCGAACCGTAGTAGTAGTAGCAGTAGTAGGCAGTAGTCAGGCACAACAGTAATAAATACCGCAGGAAACAGTCGTAACCGAGCTTCCTGAGGCGGTGTTCGGTCGGTACGGCGCTGCTGCCAAGGACGACAGAGTCACCACAACCGGGGGGAAAGGCTATCGTTTGGCGCATCGACTCTCTACGCTATGCACTAGGATTATATCGATTACCAGTGTTTGCGAGCAAAATCAATGTATGCGAGCGGCGAAAGTATGCAGGTGGCGATGGGCGATGGTTCGCGGAGCGCATCAGGTTTTGCCGGGAGTGCTTTCGTTTTTATTTTCGATAATCATCATGTGTCTTGCGGTGTCTTGGTACGGAAGCGTTCCGGGAAAAAAGGGAACGTTCAAACTTCTGCAGCAGAGGACTGCTGGCGTGCCCCCACAGTCAGTGCTGGCTGGGTAGCAGTGATATTTCCGTCGTGTTTTCGGGGTTTTGTCGTCGAGTCGCATGCGAAGCACGTGGCTATAATTTCGCCCTCCAAGAATATGCCGCATTGGCGGGCAGGTTGCTGTTGCTAATGAAGAGGAAAACTTTATGCGACTTTATTTTTATGTTCCGTGGACTACACCGGGTGGCGTTCTGTTCCGTCCGGAAGGTGCTCGGGTTATCCATTCATTGCTGGTTTTTTTTTTCTTTCTTTCCTTCCACGTTAGTTAATTTGACATTCCGCCGACTGTAATCGTTGACGACGTGTATTAATAGAACCAAGCTGGGTTGTGTTGGTTTTTGGGTAGAAAGTTACTTAACTCATGTTCCCTTTGCTCCGGCGGGCCGGGAGCAGCATAATGATGCGGAGAACCTCGCCGATGTGCGCCGAACTTTCGGTACAGTAACTTTTCCTCAATGGATGGGAAACTTTTGTCAGTTTCTTATGTACGCGTTCGTGCGTATAAATTATTTAATTGCAAAAACAGTGTTTACAATTGTTGTGTATGCTTAAAGAGTTTAAAAAGAAGACAGACTTTCTTCTTACTCCTTGCAAAAACTTCTTTACTTTGATTGAGAGAGAGAACAAGAAGGAGAGAAGTCCTCCACCAATTAGCAAGAAACAAACACTGGGGATCAAATAAGTACAGTAGTTCATAAACAACCGAAAAATCAGCAAATTAAATTTCATTCGCCCATTTGTCATCATCATCCCTCGTGGGGATCGAACCCACGACCTTTGGATTAGAAGTCCAACGCGCTATCCGCTGCGCCAGAGGGACATTTGTGGTGGGAAACCGTTGCCAAGCTATCGGCCGATATGGCGCTTTACGATATTGCGCCACCAAGGCCTCGGCCAACAATTTACCAGTTTCCATTAAGATTCCTGATAGGTGGATTCTGTTGCAGAAAGCATTTTAAGTGGAACGAAATGCAGCCGGATTTGCATGGACCCAGAACCAGCGTGTGCAGCAAACCGTAACTAATAAGAACATACGGTTAGTAAGGTCGAGTTCTCTACACAGCCGGCAGGACACACTCTAATTAGAGACAGTCCCAGTTTGTGGAACCAGCTCGCACCAGTGTGTGTTATGTGTTGGTCAGCGTGTTCGATCTATGGTCAGCAAATTATCGATTCCGATGACCACTATGTTTTTTTGTTTGTGCCCATTCACACTGCTGCTAATTGCTGCACATTGGGCGTTAGTTGAAGTGCTGCAGCATGTGCCGTGTGTCCCTGCCGGACAGTGAAGGGATTTACATAATTTTCATGTGCCCCTTTATTACGGAACTCCCCTTGGAACGGGCTTGGGGTTTGTGTTTGCGCATCATTATGCGTGTGACGGAACAGGGAAGGGTTAGCTTAGCCGGACAAAAGGATTATTGCGTGTGAGTGTGTGTTCATCCCTCGCGGTGTGAATCGAGAAAAGAAACCGACCATGGAATATGCATTTTTCTAACCCGCTTTTACTCATTTCTTTTAGATGTCCTGGTTTTGCTCTGCTGCTAACGAGCATCCTTTTGTACTGGAGGATAACTGAAGCCGATGCATTGACGTCGTCGTGGTGTATGTGTTGTATTTTTAATATGGTCCACCACGCTCCATCCAGAGCTTTGCCAATTAATGGCCCCTGAAGTTATGCATCCGTGCCTCGTTCCTGGACCTAGGATAATCGTTGGCGCTCCTGTTTGTCCTTTTTGTTTGTTTGTTAGCACAAGCCTCATCTTTTGCAACTAGATTAGAAATGGATAGCAGGGGTTTGGTAAGGCAGAGAGAAGAAGCACAACTATCACTACTACACCATTTCTGCTATAAACCCCTTAAAAACCTAATTTTCTTGAGCGATCCCAGCACTCACTCTATTAGCCTGTTTTGTTTCGTGCTCGAGAGATAAGACACTTGTACTGGTCAGAAACAAGAACCCTGTCTCAAGGACGGGAAGAAATGCACCGTTTCTGTGCTTTTTCTTCTTCTCCTGCAAGCAAGCAAGGAATAGGAGCGCCCTGGAGCACCGGCCATCACGCTGTGCCGTGATTTTCCTTTCGCTCCACTGGTGGCAACGGTGAAAGAAAATTGTAATTTTCCCCAACACGCGAACTATGAACTTTGAAGGCGATTGTGAGGCACCGTTATGCACCGTTCCGAGAACTCGCGGCAAGAGCTGGGAACACTGCACAACGAACTACACGGCATCCGGGGGGAAACAATTTTCCGCGAAGAAAAATGCAACGGCAGGAATACTCGGTGTGTATGCAAAACTGTTTTTCCCTTACCACGGTCGAAGAAAACGCGCGAAATGGTGGTGATGGCAAATTCTTAACGTTCCCAGTATCCACCCGGCGGCACAATTGTGGCCCGAGTCTTTATCCTGAACCTTCCCCAGCTGCCTGCATATAGACTGCAGTTTCGCAGTGTCGGAAGCGGGTTTTGGTATTTAATTTTTGCACCGGTTCCCGTTTGCATTTTCCGTCGTGTGACGTACGGTTTCTTCCACTTGAACGTCGACCATTTCATCCGACTGCGCCGTCACGTTGACCGTCGGGGTTTCGTTCGATTTTTATTTCTGTTTTTTTATTCTTCTCTGTTGCCTTGTTTTGTTTGTTGCCTATTTTGAAAGACGGCGTTATTCAATGCCAGTTGCCGCACGGGGTAGTTGCTGGCGATGCTGGCTTCTGTCTCAGCTAGAGGCCACTCTATTGCTTTCCCCCAAAGGGAAACTCTTACAGGGGAGAGGTTTTATGCAAATTTTAATCACTAGCTCGCGTGCTCCTATCACATCCAACATTCTGGGTATGGCAGGGCAGCGTGTCCTGGAGGTTTCGGTGTTGCTATGTGCGAGTTAAAGTGGGCCAAAGCCAAAGTCTTGGTCCTCGGTGAGCACTTATGCTGATTGTTGAACCCTTTACTGGGTGATAATTAGCTTCCTCTTACCGCAAAGACCGTCTAAGGAGGAGTGTCGTTTGTTTTTTGTTGCTTTCCCCGTGGTTCCCCGTGCATGCAGTGTGTATCGATCGATCGAGATTTGCAGAAGAGATTTCAGAAAAAGTGTAACACATTTTAACGATAATAGAAAGTCACGTGTTTTAGTGGTGGAATTATTGGTAGTTTTTAGACTCTTTTAACATTGAACAGCGCCTAAAGCTATGCCTATTATTACAACAAATCGTGTTTCACTTAGCGTTCTCTTAAGGCTCGTTGACTGTCTTGCGGTTGTGAAGCGTGATATTGCATACCCTTTAGGCGTATACATCAAACACCATCAAAGCAATCGTTTAGTTTAACACTAAAACCTTCCCGTAATAGCATCTAACGCTATTACTACCACCAAATGATTCATTTTCCCAGAAACAATTCACGGCATTTCGCTCCCTGATTGTTCCTAACCCCCGTGCCACAAGCAAATCGGAATAAATTTATGTCCGATAGAACTATTTTCAATTGCATTCCAACGCACACGAACTGAAATGGGGAACAATCCCCAGTCCCCGTTTCGCTTTCTCACGGTTTTCAGTTACATTCCGACGCTGAATAACGCGCATTATTGTTGCGCCGAGCCGGAAGTCGTTTAGCATAAAAGGAATTCATCACACGAAGGACGAAGAATCACGAATGCGGGAAGACAACCACCCCGAAGCGAAGAAGATCGGGACCCGGGGTTAGTTAAGCCGCTATGTCTGCTTTGTGCCACAGAAGTGAGAGGCGTGCTTTGGCAGTTTTGTTGCTTCCTGTGTCTGTATTCCGTGTGTATGTGTGTGTGTGTGTGTGGAATTTGTCACTGACATAATAACCTGGTTGTGTTGGTTCCGCCACTTGAATCATCCCTGCATTCCGGGTATGGAATCCTTTCACTGGGCCGGTGTCCTCAACAATGTAGTGTTCCTTCAGCTGTTCCCAGTTTTTACATGACATTTCTGTGCGGTCCTTATGTTCATGCTTCAAACTATATGAGCTCTGTCGGCGCATCCTTGAAGATCCTGGTTTAATTATAGCCTGTCATGCGAAGATAAGATACTCGTCTTCGCACCTAGCAAAAAGGGTTCCCGGAAATAGTTTAGAAGACGCGCTCGACCCGGAAGTCCTACGCGAGATCGTGAAAAGGTTATCTGTGCTTTACAGTGGAGAGTTTTTACGTTTCACAGGAAGTGAGCTAGAATTATGTCTATTGTAGAGAGTCTTTGAAAAAGTGTTGAGAAGAAATTCCTAAAGTAGAGTAGATCCGGTCTCAATGATTTGATAGGTACCAAGGCATTCGGCATAGATTCATTACCCTTCTGGATGATAGTCAATCATACATTCCTTCGCAATAGCCTGCCGTCCGTCACACGTGCGTTCCAAATGACAGTTTAATAACGAGCTCGTGGGCAAAATAATTGACAGGAGATCCTCATTTACAGTAACGAGCTGTAAACACTTCATTTTCGTAGTTCGGTTGTGCTCTCGGAGAGTGTTTCCGAGAGTGGAGATGTGCCCACAAAGCTGGAAATTGAAACCTCACAATCGAACGTTCTCCAGGCCGTATCGATCCAGACTGGAGAAGTTAAATTACGATTACGATCTATTTCGATTAAATCTATTTAGTTAAATTTTCCCTAACTCGTCTGAGTGGACAATTGCCGTTTGATGTTAATTTACATTTGATAAGTTAATACACCACACCTTACTGCGACACATTGACGAAACAAATGAAAAAGGAAACGTTAAACACCAAAGTGACACATTCCGTTCAAAAAGTTGGACAAGAGCGATGGTGGCGCATCTGGTTTGTAAGTACAGCATAGTTTGTTGTGTCTTTCTGTCCCTGACATTAATCCTTCATGTTTTTTTGTGTGGATCGTATCCCGTAGCTGTGCTATTGCTGATCGCTTGCGGATGTCTTCCCCTAGCGTACAGTGCGTGTATACCGAGCATGGGAAACGGCTGTACGTTGGAGAGTCTTAACATGTTAACGAACGGCACGGCAACGCTGCGAAAGATAGAAGCGAACAAATTCTACAGCATCCGCGTGCAAATGCTTCGTCTGCCCAATAATCCTTCCGGACCATTCCTGTCCTTTGCGGCCGAGTTTGTGGACGACGTGGAAATGACGATATTCCGCGAGCAGTTGTTTCAGATACCGGCCCGAACCAATCTGAGCAGTATTCAAGTGTTTGAAGCAAAAGCGCTGAAACAGGTTCAAATCGCCGACGGTGGTGATATCTCGATCAAGGAGCTAACGTTCATCGATTGCGGGATAGATCATGTTCCGCAAACGATCGGTAACTTACCGCTGCTATACACGCTGACCTTCTCTCAGTGTGCGTTACGCAACGTGTCGTTAAAGACATTCGCCAAGAACTCGCGGCTCAAATTTGTCGATCTGAGTTCCAACGCAATTGATACGATCGTGCCGTTAAGCAACGAGGACAGTAATGTCGCACTTTCGATCGAAGATCTGTATCTGTCCTCGAATCGATTGGAGCATCTCGATATGTCGGTGTTTAGCGCACTGTCCAACCTAGTGATGCTCGATCTTCGCTACAACAATCTGGCACGGATAGTTGCCGAACGTGCGATCTCCTGGCCCAAGCTGGAGATATTCGACGTCAGTAACAATCAGCTACGTGCGCTGGATCTGCAATGGTTGTCAGCGCCGAACCTCACCCGTCTGCTGCTGAGCAACAACCTGCTGGACAAGATCCCGCAACGGTTGCGCCGTTTCGCCAACCTCCAGCTCGTCGGCCTGGGGGACAATCAATTCGCTGGCATTGATCTGGCACCGCTCAATGGGTTGCCTACGCTGAATACGGTCGACTTTTCGAACAATCCAAAGTCCCGGTATGTGCGCAGCTCGCGCCCTATACAATTGCCGATGCTGGACACGCTGTACGTTGAGTACTGTGCGCTGAGTCGGTTCAACACCACCGGGATAGATCTGCCAGTCGTCAGTTTCATTAGTTTGGCGCACAACAACTTCAGTACGGTACCGCCGCTAGGAATTGCTTTCCCGTCCATCTCGTCGTTCAGCTTGTACGACAATCCGATCGGCTGTGGGGTGCTGAAGTCACGAAAGGAACTGCTCCTTTCGGGGAAGCTGATCATGGGCCCTCCGCTCGATGTAGGCAGCTGTTCAGGTGGTTCTATTAGCGTTTCGGAAAGCTACGAACTGTGCTGTAAAGCTTGAGTGATATCGGAAATCCGCACGTCACTTTCGAATAAAGTCACCCGTTTTCTCCAGCCAGGACGCCAAGACAAGTTCCGCAACACTAATCGAGCTTTATTGCTTATTTACTCGACACAGCAAACTTCTCGGTTCGTCGATAGAACAAAGCTAGAGTTAGTGGTACACGGTATGCCGAAAAAGGTTGAATCGATGTTGAGCTTGAAGTCCACAATGTACTGCTGCCAGCGGCGCACATTTTTACACAGCAGCGGGTTCTGGACAGCGACCACTCGTCTCAGGTTGGGAAAAATCTGGAACAGGTCGGGCAGTTGGTGCAGCCGGTTGTTAGCGAGCGTGAGTGTGGCGAGCTGTGGAAAGTCCCACCGAGCATACTCGGCCTGTGTGAGCTGGTTGTTGGCCAAATTTATCAACTCCAGGTTGGGCAGCGTGATGCGCCCGGTGCCCGATACAATCACGTTGCGTATTCGATTGCCTACTACATCGATCTTTAGCAGGCTGGACCAACCCTGAAGTCGGCGCAGATCGACAACCGTCAGCTGATTGTTTGGCACAACCAAAGTGATCAGATTGGGCAGTCGCTCTATCCCGATGGGAATGCGCGTTAGATTGTTATTATCGAGATACAGCTCAACCAGCTCTGGTACTTGCCATTGCGATACATCGAGCTGGGTTAGCTGATTCTGGACGAAGCTCATAATTCTCACCATTGGCAGCGCGATGGGACGGCCTTCGATGCGCTGAATGCGATTGCCTTCGAAGGTAACGAAGACGAGCTTGTGCAGAGGCAGAAAGAAGTCTGCGTTGACCGTTTCGAGCCAGTTGTAGCCCAACATCAGGTCAAGCAACGGTATGACGAGGCTCGCGTTCTGGCTAGGTATTAGCTCCGTAATCTTATTGCCAGTACACACCAGGTTCGATATTTTGGGACTGTTTGCGAACGGATCCAGGCTCAGTGTTTCCAGGGATCCGTCTTCAAGGTTTAGAAACTCTAACCGGTGTAGTTTGCGGAACTCGCCCGTTATGCTACGTATCCCGGAACGGGTAACAAGTAGCGAGATGAGCTGATTGTTCGGGGCGGCCACCGTGATCGCCTGTACATTGGGTGCATTTTTTAGTGCCACATCTGAGAGCATGGCATTCGGAGGGATGCGTAGCACACGCTCGTAGAACCGCTCGTACAGGACTTCATCAACAAACTCCGATAGGAGCTGCAACATCGTGCCATCGGGATAGGGAGTGATGAGTTGTTTCACGGTGATCTGAAACAATGGTGGATCAGAGCGACTGGTTGTGCGCAATTGCTGAAGTCCACCGGAGGAAAGGTTTAGCTTGTCGAAGATACAGCTTGCTCCTGTCACAATGCACGTTCCGTCTGTCCAAGATCGGTGTGTCCATAGCCACAGGTTCACTAAGGAGAATCAATGGCAGAAAACGGCATAAGCAAGAATTCGGAGGTTTTGCCCAACATTTTTGAGCGCGTTCTGTTTACCTAGTGTCACTAGCAGAGGGATAGCCCTAGCACCATTCACTTCCATCACTGTCTCAATAGCAATTGCATGGGATGTAGTGTCGTGTGTCTATAGAGCGGTACATTCTCTATATCTGTGCTACAAAACGCGACCATGTATCGGTGATTATAGTTGAATTACCTGTACGCGGGAAACGGGACACGGGGCGGGGATTCAGTAATTTGGTAAAGGTACGTACGGTCGTTAGAAAGCTTCATGATTGCTATGAAATCGTATTTTCATAACACGACGATCGTCAAAGTTGGGTGATGATCAAAAAACGAAGAGAAGTGTTAATAGTTTTGTTTTTGTTTGTGCCCAAGAAAACCTTTGATGTAGCGTATGTGTGTGTTTGTGTGTTGGATACTGTCAGGCGTAGCCGAAACCATGTACTTAAAGTTGTGCAATTAGTATGACAGTCTTAAGATAATGATTAAGATCATCTCCTGAGATATCTCCAGGATGGATGAATTGGGACTTTCTTGGGACGTCTGCTAAGTCCCAATGTCCAGCCTTGGTCTTTATGGACAATTAAACCTCCATGTCCTCTTCTAACAACACCGGTTGTAGGTGTAAGCTCTTCAATTCTTCCATTTTAGTTCCTCACATATAAAGCTTAATCCTTCTAGGAGTCTTCCCTGTACGGTCGCATCCAGTTGAAGAGTGTTCTTCCGATTTGGGTAAATTTTCTGACCCAGAAATGTACTTATCTGCAACAAATGTAAAGTAAGACAGACGTTTTGAGTGAAAAAGAAGCCCCCAAGGGTCACGAAATTGACTTTGTTCTACCAAACTCCTACGTTGTACGTTCCATGTATGCATTTCTGCAATCTTTCTGCTCCACTCTCTATTTCACACTGGTCACCTCCTAAGCGCTACAGCTTGACAGCTGTCATCCAAAAAATCCCCGCACAGAGTTCATCTCCAAACATCAGAATCGCAAGCATCGTGTGGCAAATATGGCCAAACAGTCTTGTTGTATAGTAACTTTGAGACTGAAAGGATCGACGGGTGTCTTGGTTGAGACATGATGATGAAATATGTAGCCCTGAACCTTACTGTGTGCAGTTAATTTTGAGTACTAAAACTGCTAGAAATGTCCTCTACAATCGAACTAACGTCAGAATCCGCAAAAGTAAAGCTAAATGTTGTTTTTGGTGGCAATTCTTGTAATCCTGATGCGAGTTAGTCGATGTTGGAGGTGTTGATAGCAGCATAATAAGCCCATTATCAATTAAAGAGACAAAGAACAAGTATATAAACTAAAGGGGAAACATGTAAAAAACACATTAGTTGTTTCCGCCCGGGATCGAACCGGGGGCCTTCCGCGTGTTAGGCGGATGTGATAACCACTACACCACGGAAACTGGTGAAGGACAGACCGGCTGTTTCCATTGCAGCCATTGTAGCCTTATCCCTTCACAGCATCACGACAAACACTCGCGCAAAGAGAGAGAGAGCGAGCGCAAGATGTTCGAAAATGGCAACCGTTAAAAATATAAATCACCAGCAAGCTAAGGTAACCGAGGGGCGACGGGAAGGGTACCAGGGGAGGGGAGGAAGGGGTTGTGCATTTCGTGAAAGTATTTTTAGTGCAGCACAGGGAAGGGACGGCTGGCCAACAGCATGTGATGTGAATTTGTCGCAACGCAGCACGATTGTACACGATGGCACAAGAGAGGAGAGAAAACTGGAGTGGAGGGAGAGGCTGAGGGCAGGTCCAAAACAAATCCCCACCAATATTTGGAACATAACCGATGTAGCCGGAATGTATCCGAAAGGAGGGGCTGCTGTGTTGTCTTGGCGGTGGTGTGATGAAAAGCGATAAATTTAAAGCCCACTGCAGCAAAAACACGAATGCGAATGCGCCCGTTGAAATAACCAAAAAACCCCCAGCGAATCGCTGTTGTTTACGCGGTTTGGTGATTTTTCCTGCATTTGGCAAAGCAGGCGGTGTGTTTTGTTGGGGTAGATCATGCACAAAAGATTTAATGGCCGAGCAGCAGAAAGAAACGGTACGAAAAGTCGTTAAAGTATGTTAAAAGTCGCCGGAAAGTATGCAACACGGAAACGCCTAACATGATGCAATCCGCAGCGCACGGTAATTAGTAGGCTTCGCAATTTAAAGTTTTTTAACAAGCAGCTACGTGCAAAGTTTCGTTTCCTTTCTTCCTTTACACTAATTTCTAGGAAAATTAATGAAATTATTTACGACTTATACTTTTCTTCTCATTTTCTTATCTCCCATTTCGCAGGTTCACAAGACAAGCGGCGTTTGGAAATAATCGTCACTTCAAAGGGCGCGCACAAAGTTTGGAAGAAAAAACGAGGAAAAATCGAGATGACGGACACCGCCCATCATCATCAGCAATGAACATCGTCAGCTGGTGCCTGGTGGTCGGTGAAGTTCCCGGAATTTGTCAGCTGTTGTGTAGTACATCTTCTAATCGCATTTGTCGCGTGTCGCATTCATTGCTGCGCTACACTGATTTACCGATCAATAATTGTTCGCTCAAACAAATCGACAACCGATAGCCAAGCCGATAACCGAATCGAAAAGTGGCAAGAAAGAACAGATGTGTAATAGCTTCTATTAACAAAACACTTATAGGATGCAAATATGTACAACAAAACGGTAATAATCATAAGCAATAAGCAGAAAGAATGGGTATAAAGAAATAGTAATGGCAAAGTAGAAGTAATAACAATAATAGCAACAGAACGATACACTCATTCACAACCTCCATTTACAATTATATATATATATATATATATATTTATAAATTTTAACCAATAGTATGCGCGAAAATCCGCTTAAAATTGTTATAAAAATAGTCCAAAAAACAAGCAGTTTCATATCTAATCGATTGTACAATAAATACTGATTTTAAAACAATTGTACTGAAATCCGTACGAAAAAGTGCGTTTATTTGGTAAAATTTTGGTAAAAGACTCGAGAAGGCCCCCCCTAGAATTATTTGTGTGCAGCACTGTAATCTGTCAATTTTGTCGCACAGTGTTTTTTCATGCGGTCAAAATTTATTAAATAAATACAATATCTATTATTGCTTAAAATACTTTCCAGACACGAAGCGGTCGCCCCAGAACGCCCATATAAGTTACCGGGCAACATTGCCAAAGTCCAAACATGTGTCACAGCCTATCGATCGACGATGAGTAATTGCCCCAGAACGCCCATACGAGTTATAAGGGAAAGTTGTTCGACATCAAAGGGGCGGTTTATTGGCCGAATAGTTCATCCGTTGCTAAACTGAAGAGATGAGATGATCCTTCGCCATCAAAATAAGAGATTATGATGAGGGAAGAGTTATTTAAATTCCAAATTTAGCCTTTTTTTCCTTCAATTCATTCATCTTTTTTTGTCCTCTCAGAAGATCATCCGCACCCATAGTGATGTCTTTGCGACATGTGCTGCGAGTTGCATACTGTTAGGCGTTTTTCCTATAGGGACCAACCATTTTCGTCAGGGGGGGGCCTTCTCGAGTCTTTTACCAAAATTTTATTTCCATCCGAAAACGGCTTCCGAAACGAATTCATGCGACAAAAATTGTACCAGGAGAACGAAATTAAAAAATTAAAATTTGATTTCAAAATCCGAAACGGATACCTCCTCATAGGTTCTTCGCTCCTGTTACTTTTGCGGTCCTAACAACACCGGTTGTAGGTGTAAGCTCTTCAATTCTTCCATTTTAGTTCCTCACATATAAAACTTAATCCTTCTAGAAGTCTTCCCTGTACGGTCGCATCCAGTTGAAGAGCGTTCTTCCGATTTGGGTAAATTTTCTGACCCAGAAATGTACTTATCTGCAACAAATGTAAAGTAAGACAGACGTTTTGAGTGAAAAAGAAGCCCCCAAGGGTCACGAAATTGACTTTGTTCTACCAAACTCCTACGTTGTACGTTCCATGTATGCATTTCTGCAATCTTTCTGCTCCACTCTCTATTTCACACTGGTCACCTCCTAAGCGCTACAGCTTGACAGCTGTCATCCAAAAAATCCCCGCACAGAGTTCATCTCCAAACATCAGAATCGCAAGCATCGTGTGGCAAATATGGCCAAACAGTCTTGTTGTATAGTAACTTTGAGACTGAAAGGATCGACGGGTGTCTTGGTTGAGACATGATGATGAAATATGTAGCCCTGAACCTTACTGTGTGCAGTTAATTTTGAGTACTAAAACTGCTAGAAATGTCCTTTACAATCGAACTAACGTCAGAATCCGCAAAAGTAAAGCCAAATATTGTTTTGGTGGCAATTCTTGTAATCCTAATACGAGTTAATCGATGTTGGAGGTGTTGATAGCAGCATAATAAGCCCATTATCAATTAAAGAGACAAAGAACAAGTATATAAACTAAAGGGGAAACATGTAAAAAACACATTAGTTGTTTCCGCCCGGGATCGAACCGGGGGCCTTCCGCGTGTTAGGCGGATGTGATAACCACTACACCACGGAAACTGGTGAAGGACAGACCGGCTGTTTCCATTGCAGCCATTGTAGCCTTATCCCTTCACAGCATCACGACAAACACTCGCGCAAAGAGAGAGAGAGCGAGCGCAAGATGTTCGAAAATGGCAACCGTTAAAAATATAAATCACCAGCAAGCTAAGGTAACCGAGGGGCGACGGGAAGGGTACCAGGGGAGGGGAGGAAGGGGTTGTGCATTTCGTGAAAGTATTTTTAGTGCAGCACAGGGAAGGGACGGCTGGCCAACAGCATGTGATGTGAATTTGTCGCAACGCAGCACGATTGTACACGATGGCACAAGAGAGGAGAGAAAACTGGAGTGGAGGGAGAGGCTGAGGGCAGGTCCAAAACAAATCCCCACCAATATTTGGAACATAACCGATGTAGCCGGAATGTATCCGAAAGGAGGGGCTGCTGTGTTGTCTTGGCGGTGGTGTGATGAAAAGCGATAAATTTAAAGCCCACTGCAGCAAAAACACGAATGCGCCGGTTGAAATAACCAAAAAACCCCCAACGAATCGCTGTTGTTTACGCGGTTTGGTGATTTTTCCTGCATTTGGCAAAGCAGGCGGTGTGTTTTGTTGGGGTAGATCATGCACAAAAGATTTAATGGCCGAGCAGCAGAAAGAAACGGTACGAAAAGTCGTTAAAGTATGTTAAAAGTCGCCGGAAAGTATGCAACACGGAAACGCCTAACATGATGCAATCCGCAGCGCACGGTAATTAGTAGGCTTCGCAATTTAAAGTTTTTTAACAAGCAGCTACGTGCAAAGTTTCGTTTCCTTTCTTCCTTTACACTAATTTCTAGGAAAATTAATGAAATTATTTACGACTTATACTTTTCTTCTCATTTTCTTATCTCCCATTTCGCAGGTTCACAAGACAAGCGGCGTTTGGAAATAATCGTCACTTCAAAGGGCGCGCACAAAGTTTGGAAGAAAAAACGAGGAAAAATCGAGATGACGGACACCGCCCATCATCATCAGCAATGAACATCGTCAGCTGGTGCCTGGTGGTCGGTGAAGTTCCCGGAATTTGTCAGCTGTTGTGTAGTACATCTTCTAATCGCATTTGTCGCGTGTCGCATTCATTGCTGCGCTACACTGATTTACCGATCAATAATTGTTCGCTCAAACAAATCGACAACCGATAGCCAAGCCGATAACCGAATCGAAAAGTGGCAAGAAAGAACAGATGTGTAATAGCTTCTATTAACAAAACACTTATAGGATGCAAATATGTACAACAAAACGGTAATAATCATAAGCAATAAGCAGAAAGAATGGGTATAAAGAAATAGTAATGGCAAAGTAGAAGTAATAACAATAATAGCAACAGAACGATACACTCATTCACAACCTCCATTTACAATTATATATATATATATATATATATTTATAAATTTTAACCAATAGTATGCGCGAAAATCCGCTTAAAATTGTTATAAAAATAGTCCAAAAAACAAGCAGTTTCATATCTAATCGATTGTACAATAAATACTGATTTTAAAACAATTGTACTGAAATCCGTACGAAAAAGTGCGTTTATTTGGTAAAATTTTATTTCCATCCGAAAACGGCTTCCGAAACGAATTCATGCGACAAAAATTGTACCAGGAGAACGAAATTAAAAAATTAAAAATTGATTTCAAAATCCGAAACGGATACCTACTCATAGGTTCTTCGCTCCTGTTACTTTTGCGGTCGGTTTTGCACGAATCGAAAAAATCTGACAAAATTTTCTACCAGGCAATTGCTGCGCTGCTACCTCCTGGTACGTTCTTCGCTCCTGTTACTTTTTCGGTCAAAAATTAAAAAATTTGCTTTTTCCGATTCGAAAATATTCGCCATACCAGCTACCAGCTTTTGATACCTCCTGGTGCGTTCTTCGCTCCTGTTACATTTTCGGTCCGATTTGAAAATTTAAAAAATTTGAAATTTGAATTTGAACAAAATTTCGGAAAATGTTACCTCCTCACATGTTCTTCGCTCCTGTTACATTTTCGGTAAAATTTTCGACGACCAAAAATTTGAAATTTGAATTTGAATTTGAACAAAATTTCGGAAAATGTTACCTCCTCACATGTTCTTCGCTCCTGTTACATTTTGGGTCCGATTTTCGACGACCAAAAATTTGAAATTTGAATTTGAATTTGAACAAAATTTTGGAAAATGTTACCTCCACGCTTGTTCTTCGCTCCTGTTACATTTTGAGGTAAATTTTCGACGATTGCAAATTTGAACAAAATTTAACAAAATTTCGGAAAATGTTACCTCCTCGCATGTTCTTCGCTCCTGTTACTTTTGATCAAATTTTCGGTGCCAAAAATAAAGTTACAAACCAAAAAATCTGAAAATTTCCAAAACTTACCATTACGTTACCTGCACGTTAGTTCTTCGCTCCGTATTAAACGTATTTCGCTGTGATAAAAAAATTTCTTTCTAATCGAACATTTGCCAACACAATGGCATGTTGCGCCAAGCGCTCTCGGGTTAGTTGCTTCTTGATTTCCTTTTCTTTCTGGTTTCTGGTTAACCCCCAGCACGGGAATGACCTTTCGCCGACCGACGAACCGCGGCATGAGAAACGATCAAATCGCCGTTTCCCAACAGAACCGATGCTGCTGTCTGTTGCTTACCTTTCGGAAAAGAATCTCGTTTGGTCACATTCCACCAGCGACGGCGTGCCTACCAGCCGTGGAGCGCCTTGGAGGAGGTGGTGAAAAAGAGAGGGCGAGGGACGATGGATGAAGTGCATTCCGTGGGTGGGTTTGGGCTGCAGCAGCAGCAGCAGCAGCAACAGTTCTGCAACCACCACCAAAATCGGTCGTGATTCATACACACAAACGGGCAGCAAGCGGGCGAATTTGTGAGGTTAAAAGAAATTGTGATATCGCGGGAAGCAAAAGAAAAACGAAAGAAAGAAGACACACTATTTTCAATCAATCCACACATTTTCTCTGATGCGTTCTTTTGTATTTATATAATCATTTATAAGTTTCTCTCGCTCTCTCTCTCTCTCTCTCTGGTTTGTTGTTTCATACAAACTAATCCTAACGACTGGGACGACACACTTGGGGATTCTCTTACACAGTTATAAAGATCATAATCACACTCCCTTTTTTACTCTTCTTCTGCTTCTTCTTCCCCAATACAATCATTTGTTTCTGCTGCTGCTTCTTCTCCTCAAATTCTCTATCGGGAATCGTTCAGCGGTAAGTAAACAGGTTTCTCCATCTCCACACGGCGGGACACAGATCAACCTGATGATGAGATCAAGCATCCATTGCTTCTTCTGTTGTGTGGTAAACACATTCTAAAACACACACACACACACGCGGGCGCTCTATTAAGACGGGTTACCAATGAAACACCGGCGGTTACTTAGATCGGTTCTAACCTCACAGTTTGTACGTTCGTTCCCACCAGATAATTATCCTTTTTTCCCTGATCGTTTGCGCTGCTGAGGTGGCCGAGCCAACCTTCTCGGTCTGGGAAGCCCACTCTATTAGCTTCGTTTCTTCATTGGGTTTCTTTTCCCCCCTAATTCACCGTACAGTGATTTCCTTTCAATCACGAGCCGAGTTTATTTAATGGACGCATTTGTTGAGTTCGATTGTTGTTGTGTTCTTGTGTCTAATCGCTTTTAGATGTCTTGTTCGTGAGTGTGTTTTTCTTCGCTTACTTCCTTGTGTGACCCACATGTGTGCGTGTGTGTGCGTGTTTATTTCTAGGTGAGAAAAGAAAACTGAACGTGTTTAATTCTAACCCCCACACGCACCGAATACAAACACTAATTAAAGCTTCACGTTTTCAATTATAGAGCGGGCGCGTTAGAATATGCTTTTCCTTTTCTATTTTTGCTTTCTTCTTCTACATTTTTCCTCCCTAATTGTCTATGGCCCCTCGCTGACTCTCTCTCTCTCTCCCCCGATTCCTGATTGCATAATGACAAGGTTCTTGGTAAAAGGTGTGTCTTAAGAAAATAGTAAAACAAAACGCACGCACTCATCAATATATTTACAGAAGGGCACGCATACGTTTAGAGGGACGCTTTCTAGTGAAAGTTCCGTTTCGACTCTTCAACCCGACGATGTAAAAACATTCAAGCTTTTGCGTTCATCGCCTACTAATCACTTGTGCAGCTCGTGCACTAAACGTGGCTCACTTAAACCGTAGTTCTGGTAATAAAGCGTTAATTAAAGCACAACTGTAAACAGCTAAATAAAAAACACATAAACACATACTCGTCTGTACTCTATGTATCACAAGAAAATAATTATCATGTACGAAATCCTGTCCCATTTTCTTCGATGGCCGCTTGCTATCTCTCTCTCTCTCATATTGCCCTCCCCGGAGATGAAATGGTGACGATGATATGGCGAGACGGATCCGGACACTCACTTCAAAACAGTCTTCCCACCGGAGGTGTTTGCAAATGGAAGAGAAGGAGTGATGATGACGGTCCGCTCTAGTGGTCCGCACTGGTGGACGGAATCATGATGTCAACTGCTGCTGCTACTACTACTGCTCTGCAACTTACTCGCAGATCTTGAGTGTAGCACAACGACGCTCCAGCTCCTCGTTGAACGAGTTGTCGAACGTTTCGTCGTCGATCCACGTCTCCACCGTGCTGGCACTGGTGCGTCGCGAAGAGCAACGAGTCGATCGCCACACCACATCCGTATCGATCTCGTAGTGTTTGCTGTTCAGGTTCTCCCACACGTCTGTTTGCACCTGGAACGCCGGTCGGTACTGCTGTTGCTGCGGCTGATGCGGTGGTGGAGTCTGCTGAGACCCGGCAGTCGCAAGCCGTGCCAGATGCGCCGGTGAGTACTCGAACGGGTTCCAGTGTGTTCGCATCGGCTGGTGGAACGCTGGGACGGTCTGCTGTTGTTGCGCCGGAAGGTCTAGAGATGGTTGGGTAGTAGAGGGTGCCTTAATGAAATCACCACCACGTACAGGACTCGGTTTGGTCGAAGAATCCCAAGGACTCTTCGAAACCTTATCCCAGCTCGCACCACCACGGATGTTGTAGTTCTTCCACGGATCGACAAAGTCTTCACTTTTCGCCAGATGGAAGGGTGAAGAGCAGCAGGACGAGGAGCTCGGAGTACCTACGCCTGCACCCGCTCCTCCGCTACCGTCCGTAAGCTGATCGATCAGGTAACGCTTGGTGCGATCGTACTTAACCTTCTCGAACAGAAGTGCAGCGGCCGTCTCAGCTACCGTAAGCCGTTCCATCACCGATGGAGTCTGCCCAGCAGGGTCTTCTTCTACCATCGTGGACAGGGTCGTTTCCTGCTCTAGTCGGTGTTCTCTCCTGCCCAGAGTGGTGGTACTGGCCGCAGATGTTAGTATTAGCTCTTCGTCCTGCCTCCAGCGTGCCTGCAGATCACTCTCCCCCGTTCCACCTCTCGCCGTATCTTCATCATCGCCCTCAATGTGGTTGTAGTTGCTGCGCCGATGTTTGCTCGCCGACAGGAACAATGGTTTCGCAATATCCAGCGAACCTTCCCCATCGCCAGCGCGCATCAAACTTTTGCTGATCTTGTCCAGCTTAGCACCGATCAACCTGCTACTGCTGTTATTGCTCGCCAGCGTCATCGAGTCGGCGGCCACAACTTCCCGCCGTTCACCAGCCACCACACCACCTGCGTCATCGATGGAGGGTGAACTGCCGAGCGTTTCCACCGTCGCTCGATCCATCGACACACCTCCCTCCGTTAGCGGTCCATCGAACGTTTTCGAGCGGAGACGGAAGCACTTGCGAAGGTTGACGTTCTTGTTGCTCGTGATGTTGGTGCGCTTCTTCGGCAGGTTCTTCATGCTGCGGCTTAGCTTGTAGTTGTTCTGCGTCTCTGGAATGTGTGGTGGAGACGGATTGGGCGATCCTCCATCGCCGAGAGGATAGAATCCACTGTCCTGCGTTATTCGCGTTTCCATCCAACCTTCCACAGCGGCATCGTCCACGGCGCTCGCATCTCTCGGCTGTACCTTACACCGGGTCGGTGTACAGTTTTTGTGCAGCACGTACTTCGCCGTAATACGATTGTTTAACCCATGGCCGTTGTTGGTGGGTGACTGATCTGTCGCACTGCTTCCGTTGGTGGTGGAGACCGGATTGAAGGAGAGCTTGCGAATGATCTGGAAGGTAGAAGAACAAGAGAAAAGCGTCCATTAGAAGCGAGGAATTGTGATAAGTGCAATACTTGCTGGACATGATGATTAAATCGTAATTTAAAATTAATTCTTGATGAGCATCTACAGTCAGTAAGGTTGGAAACAAGACACTGCCGAAAACGAACGACTGTTTCGTGGGAAGTCATTTATTTCGGCAAGTTGCTTAATCTCAGCTTTCATCCCAACGCAACCAACAGGGACACCCAACTCCTGGGGAGCTTGATGAGAGGAGGAACCTGTTGTTGTTGTTTTCGTTGGTCCCAGCTGTCGAATTTGCGAAATCGTATATGAAACAACAATCAAAAAAGACACCAAAAGTATAAAAGCAGATCAACAGTTTCTCCAAAGCTAAAAATAAAAAAAAATCGGCGCCGCAACCATATCGCGGAACAACAACACTTCGGTTCCCAAGGATCTCGATTCCCACCGGATCCGGTTGTCGTTTCGGTACCCCTCCGGTGCCTCCTTCCTCCCCGAACCAGCAGCCCCACCATCGATCGGCTAGCGAGTCCCAACGGGAATGTCAGATTTGTGTTCCTTCTTATATCCTTCTTGCGTGCGCGACCCGAAATTCTTACTTTGTTTCCTTCATTTATGATGTGCGATGACTTCCCCATGCCAGCAGCCATCCAAAAGCAAAGCAAACCCCAAAAAAAAGAAGGAAGTTGAAACAAGATCCCAAGGGAAACGGACAGCGAGACAGAGAGTGCCCTCACCGATTGAGAGGTGTTTTTACTGGTTTCTTATGCCCCTCACTGGCAGAGTCTGCAAGCAAACACGACCCCGAGAATCCTTGTTGCAAACAGGAACAAACAGACGCACGAAACAAAAACTTGAATCACGACGGTACGCCATAACGTCTTCGGCAGGCAGACGCACGGCCAAAAAAGGACGGCGGGAGTGACGGCGGTGTAATATTATTATTACACGCGAAAAAAACACAAGCATAATCATTCTTCAACATCTCGGAGGCGAGAGAAGACAAAAAAAACACACACACAAGCAGGAACGAGAAAAACCACGACCGGCGACAACAATCTGCACACAGGAAAACGGTTCTCTGTGCTCGAAAGGAAGCGCGGATCGTCGTTTTGGTAATTGTTGTTGTCGCCGCCGCATCAGTGTCGCCAAACAGAGCGAACGTGTGGCGAATTTATGCAACAGTTTGCAATAATCAAAGGCTCTCTCGTCCCTCTCATTAAGAGATTCGTCTCGTCAGTTGGTTTGGTGGTGGGGAGCCTAATGATAGAAGGGAAATTGCTCAATTGCATTTTATGTGGAGAACAATTAAAGCCACATGTTGCATTAAAACCTTTCTCTAGAATGTGTACCATAAAGTATTGGTTTTAATACTTGCTAAAATAAAAAACAACTGTTTGTGCTGCTGACAGAGTCTTCCAATGTGTCTAAATTGCATACTTTTAGGAACAATTGCTTGCTGTTTAGTACTCTTCTAGGTACCAAACTAAGGTGCTTACAATGTCGCTAAAGTGCTTTATAATTTTTTGTATCATAAGAATTGATAATTTATGATTTTTACGCTACTTCTTGTGGGAAAAGATAATGCTCCCTGCTGTTGCATAAAAATTGCATAATATTAGGCGTAATTAAGCAAATTTTAAAGCTTAATTATACCGGTTCTAATTTATTTTGAACTCTCTAAACATTAACGTGGGAAAGAAACTTGATGCAAAACACTGACTGATCGTCGATAAGTGACTGCGAAAGGCACTTGCGTTCCGTTTCGCTGCAATTTGATCTTCGCCCAAACTCTGCGCGCAATGTATGCAAGACACAGTCTCCATTTCTTTCCGGGCGGCGGCTGACTTCCCATTACTGCTTCAGGTGGCATCCAGCACCAGGTAAGCGTCCATTAGCATCTTGGAGCCTTGGTCAATCTCGGCCCTCGGTTGGATTCGCGTGTAGCAGACAAAAAACACAACATGCCCACAAAGAAATCCGGTTTTACGGACCCCGCGAACGAGGAAAAGTTCTTTCACACGGGAAGCAATCTCTGTCTCTCTTGTGTTCTGTTACTTGCTTCCTTTCTTAATGTGCACGATTGTGTGCGATCGTGTTTTATGTTGATGCTAATACATCTGTAGGGGGTTTGTGCAGTCATCATGTTTATGATGCACAACACCAACCACGGCAACGATGATGATGTTGTTGCACCTTCTCATCACCATGAGAAAAGGCTGTTCCGATATCTTTTTCCCATCTTCCCACCGTGTCTCACTCGTGCGTCCCGAACGCCAGCTGACTTACTGACTGACTGACTGACTCGGTTGTGGTTCGTAAGGATCTCGGAATACGGAAGGCTAGACAAAAAGAAAAGCCAACATTTATTTACCATTATGCAAGTGTGCTGCTGCTGCTGTTGCTGCCCAGGGTTGTGAAAAAGTTTTCGAAACGCGAACAATAATTGTTATTGTTCTAGAGCTGTTTCTTCTGAAGGAGCGCACCGAAACTCAACTCAACGACTTCACAACTCCAATTAACTTTTGCTTCATCGTGCATCATCGCCCTCACGTCTGGGACTGGTAGTGGTGTGTGCGAAGCGAAAAAGCTTAGCGCGGTCCTCGAGATGGACTCCCGCAGCAGCAGCAGCAGCAGGATGGCGTGGGAAAGATAATATTTATCCGTTTTCCATCACCCTTACAACGCCCGGAACGCGGAACTTTCCCATCGGTAGCACAACACGGACAGGGAAGGAAAGAGCAGGACACAAAAAGCAGGATAATCAGTGTCTTAAGAAAATAGTAAAACAAAACGCACGCACTCATCAATATATTTACAGAAGGGCACGCATACGTTTAGAGGGACGCTTTCTAGTGAAAGTTCCGTTTCGACTCTTCAACCCGACGATGTAAAAACATTCAAGCTTTTGCGTTCATCGCCTACTAATCACTTGTGCAGCTCGTGCACTAAACGTGGCTCACTTAAACCGTAGTTCTGGTAATAAAGCGTTAATTAAAGCACAACTGTAAACAGCTAAATAAAAAACACATAAACACATACTCGTCTGTACTCTATGTATCACAAGAAAATAATTATCATGTACGAAATCCTGTCCCATTTTCTTCGATGGCCGCTTGCTATCTCTCTCTCTCTCATATTGCCCTCCCCGGAGATGAAATGGTGACGATGATATGGCGAGACGGATCCGGACACTCACTTCAAAACAGTCTTCCCACCGGAGGTGTTTGCAAATGGAAGAGAAGGAGTGATGATGACGGTCCGCTCTAGTGGTCCGCACTGGTGGACGGAATCATGATGTCAACTGCTGCTGCTACTACTACTGCTCTGCAACTTACTCGCAGATCTTGAGTGTAGCACAACGACGCTCCAGCTCCTCGTTGAACGAGTTGTCGAACGTTTCGTCGTCGATCCACGTCTCCACCGTGCTGGCACTGGTGCGTCGCGAAGAGCAACGAGTCGATCGCCACACCACATCCGTATCGATCTCGTAGTGTTTGCTGTTCAGGTTCTCCCACACGTCTGTTTGCACCTGGAACGCCGGTCGGTACTGCTGTTGCTGCGGCTGATGCGGTGGTGGAGTCTGCTGAGACCCGGCAGTCGCAAGCCGTGCCAGATGCGCCGGTGAGTACTCGAACGGGTTCCAGTGTGTTCGCATCGGCTGGTGGAACGCTGGGACGGTCTGCTGTTGTTGCGCCGGAAGGTCTAGAGATGGTTGGGTAGTAGAGGGTGCCTTAATGAAATCACCACCACGTACAGGACTCGGTTTGGTCGAAGAATCCCAAGGACTCTTCGAAACCTTATCCCAGCTCGCACCACCACGGATGTTGTAGTTCTTCCACGGATCGACAAAGTCTTCACTTTTCGCCAGATGGAAGGGTGAAGAGCAGCAGGACGAGGAGCTCGGAGTACCTACGCCTGCACCCGCTCCTCCGCTACCGTCCGTAAGCTGATCGATCAGGTAACGCTTGGTGCGATCGTACTTAACCTTCTCGAACAGAAGTGCAGCGGCCGTCTCAGCTACCGTAAGCCGTTCCATCACCGATGGAGTCTGCCCAGCAGGGTCTTCTTCTACCATCGTGGACAGGGTCGTTTCCTGCTCTAGTCGGTGTTCTCTCCTGCCCAGAGTGGTGGTACTGGCCGCAGATGTTAGTATTAGCTCTTCGTCCTGCCTCCAGCGTGCCTGCAGATCACTCTCCCCCGTTCCACCTCTCGCCGTATCTTCATCATCGCCCTCAATGTGGTTGTAGTTGCTGCGCCGATGTTTGCTCGCCGACAGGAACAATGGTTTCGCAATATCCAGCGAACCTTCCCCATCGCCAGCGCGCATCAAACTTTTGCTGATCTTGTCCAGCTTAGCACCGATCAACCTGCTACTGCTGTTATTGCTCGCCAGCGTCATCGAGTCGGCGGCCACAACTTCCCGCCGTTCACCAGCCACCACACCACCTGCGTCATCGATGGAGGGTGAACTGCCGAGCGTTTCCACCGTCGCTCGATCCATCGACACACCTCCCTCCGTTAGCGGTCCATCGAACGTTTTCGAGCGGAGACGGAAGCACTTGCGAAGGTTGACGTTCTTGTTGCTCGTGATGTTGGTGCGCTTCTTCGGCAGGTTCTTCATGCTGCGGCTTAGCTTGTAGTTGTTCTGCGTCTCTGGAATGTGTGGTGGAGACGGATTGGGCGATCCTCCATCGCCGAGAGGATAGAATCCACTGTCCTGCGTTATTCGCGTTTCCATCCAACCTTCCACAGCGGCATCGTCCACGGCGCTCGCATCTCTCGGCTGTACCTTACACCGGGTCGGTGTACAGTTTTTGTGCAGCACGTACTTCGCCGTAATACGATTGTTTAACCCATGGCCGTTGTTGGTGGGTGACTGATCTGTCGCACTGCTTCCGTTGGTGGTGGAGACCGGATTGAAGGAGAGCTTGCGAATGATCTGGAAGGTAGAAGAACAAGAGAAAAGCGTCCATTAGAAGCGAGGAATTGTGATAAGTGCAATACTTGCTGGACATGATGATTAAATCGTAATTTAAAATTAATTCTTGATGAGCATCTACAGTCAGTAAGGTTGGAAACAAGACACTGCCGAAAACGAACGACTGTTTCGTGGGAAGTCATTTATTTCGGCAAGTTGCTTAATCTCAGCTTTCATCCCAACGCAACCAACAGGGACACCCAACTCCTGGGGAGCTTGATGAGAGGAGGAACCTGTTGTTGTTGTTTTCGTTGGTCCCAGCTGTCGAATTTGCGAAATCGTATATGAAACAACAATCAAGAAAGACACCAAAAGTATAAAGGCAGAGAAACAGTTTCTCCAAAGCTAAAAATAAAAAAAAATCGGCGCCGCAACCATATCGCGGAACAACAACACTTCGGTTCCCAAGGATCTCGATTCCCACCGGATCCGGTTGTCGTTTCGGTACCCCTCCGGTGCCTCCTTCCTCCCCGAACCAGCAGCCCCACCATCGATCGGCTAGCGAGTCCCAACGGGAATGTCAGATTTGTGTTCCTTCTTATATCCTTCTTGCGTGCGCGACCCGAAATTCTTACTTTGTTTCCTTCATTTATGATGTGCGATGACTTCCCCATGCCAGCAGCCATCCAAAAGCAAAGCAAACCCCAAAAAAAAGAAGGAAGTTGAAACAAGATCCCAAGGGAAACGGACAGCGAGACAGAGAGTGCCCTCACCGATTGAGAGGTGTTTTTACTGGTTTCTTATGCCCCTCACTGGCAGAGTCTGCAAGCAAACACGACCCCGAGAATCCTTGTTGCAAACAGGAACAAACAGACGCACGAAACAAAAACTTGAATCACGACGGTACGCCATAACGTCTTCGGCAGGCAGACGCACGGCCAAAAAAGGACGGCGGGAGTGACGGCGGTGTAATATTATTATTACACGCGAAAAAAACACAAGCATAATCATTCTTCAACATCTCGGAGGCGAGAGAAGACAAAAAAAACACACACACAAGCAGGAACGAGAAAAACCACGACCGGCGACAACAATCTGCACACAGGAAAACGGTTCTCTGTGCTCGAAAGGAAGCGCGGATCGTCGTTTTGGTAATTGTTGTTGTCGCCGCCGCATCAGTGTCGCCAAACAGAGCGAACGTGTGGCGAATTTATGCAACAGTTTGCAATAATCAAAGGCTCTCTCGTCCCTCTCATTAAGAGATTCGTCTCGTCAGTTGGTTTGGTGGTGGGGAGCCTAATGATAGAAGGGAAATTGCTCAATTGCATTTTATGTGGAGAACAATTAAAGCCACATGTTGCATTAAAACCTTTCTCTAGAATGTGTACCATAAAGTATTGGTTTTAATACTTGCTAAAATAAAAAACAACTGTTTGTGCTGCTGACAGAGTCTTCCAATGTGTCTAAATTGCATACTTTTAGGAACAATTGCTTGCTGTTTAGTACTCTTCTAGGTACCAAACTAAGGTGCTTACAATGTCGCTAAAGTGCTTTATAATTTTTTGTATCATAAGAATTGATAATTTATGATTTTTACGCTACTTCTTGTGGGAAAAGATAATGCTCCCTGCTGTTGCATAAAAATTGCATAATATTAGGCGTAATTAAGCAAATTTTAAAGCTTAATTATACCGGTTCTAATTTATTTTGAACTCTCTAAACATTAACGTGGGAAAGAAACTTGATGCAAAACACTGACTGATCGTCGATAAGTGACTGCGAAAGGCACTTGCGTTCCGTTTCGCTGCAATTTGATCTTCGCCCAAACTCTGCGCGCAATGTATGCAAGACACAGTCTCCATTTCTTTCCGGGCGGCGGCTGACTTCCCATTACTGCTTCAGGTGGCATCCAGCACCAGGTAAGCGTCCATTAGCATCTTGGAGCCTTGGTCAATCTCGGCACTCGGTTGGATTCGCGTGTAGCAGACAAAAAACACAACATGCCCACAAAGAAATCCGGTTTTACGGACCCCGCGAACGAGGAAAAGTTCTTTCACACGGGAAGCAATCTCTGTCTCTCTTGTGTTCTGTTACTTGCTTCCTTTCTTAATGTGCACGATTGTGTGCGATCGTGTTTTATGTTGATGCTAATACATCTGTAGGGGGTTTGTGCAGTCATCATGTTTATGATGCACAACACCAACCACGGCAACGATGATGATGTTGTTGCACCTTCTCATCACCATGAGAAAAGGCTGTTCCGATATCTTTTTCCCATCTTCCCACCGTGTCTCACTCGTGCGTCCCGAACGCCAGCTGACTTACTGACTGACTGACTGACTCGGTTGTGGTTCGTAAGGATCTCGGAATACGGAAGGCTAGACAAAAAGAAAAGCCAACATTTATTTACCATTATGCAAGTGTGCTGCTGCTGCTGTTGCTGCCCAGGGTTGTGAAAAAGTTTTCGAAACGCGAACAATAATTGTTATTGTTCTAGAGCTGTTTCTTCTGAAGGAGCGCACCGAAACTCAACTCAACGACTTCACAACTCCAATTAACTTTTGCTTCATCGTGCATCATCGCCCTCACGTCTGGAACTGGTAGTGGTGTGTGCGAAGCGAAAAAGCTTAGCGCGGTCCTCGAGATGGACTCCCGCAGCAGCAGCAGGATGGCGTGGGAAAGATAATATTTATCCGTTTTCCATCACCCTTACAACGCCCGGAACGCGGAACTTTCCCATCGGTAGCACAACACGGACAGGGAAGGAAAGAGCAGGACACAAAAAGCAGGATAATCAGCTTCGTGAGTCACGAAAACTGATTTTCGGGAACGTTTGGTGAGCGTGTCTCGTCGGTGGCTTCCTTTTTTCGTCGGAGTCTTCAGACACAGACACGCGGAACATCGGTCACACAAGCAGTGCGGAAATACTCTAAGCACTTTGCAAAGCGGATCCAAATATTAGCTTTACCAACTCAAATCATAACGTGTCGAGTCTCTGTCTCTCGCTCTATCGGCGAGACGGTAAAGTCCAACAATTAACCCGCGCTGATGAAGGGTTCTGAACGGAAAAAGGGGTTGGCAATCGAAAAACGGTTTTTGAATATGTTTCCTTTTTTTGTTTTCTTGGCACGCACATCCTCCCTCTCTCTCTCGAAAAAAAAGGGTCCAATTCTGTGAATGAATATCCTCAACACTCCCATGTCTCGGGGTATGGGAAAGGGTTAGGACTAGGGCCTTCATCAAATGTGGTTTCGTCTTAGTTTACAGACACACGCAAAAAAAGGCGTCTAATAGAGTGTAAGCTGAGGAGCGATCAGGCAAGAAGCAAGGCAGGATGCTTAAACGATTCTTCCACAGATCTTCTCACGTCGATAGAAAACACGCCACAATAACCTTGTTTTTGCCGTTTGGCCAATATATCGGATCCGCACATATGCCTTTTTTTGCGCACTAAATCGCAAAAACCCCTAAATCGTTCGTGTTGTGCTTCGGCACTTTTAAAGAAAGTTTTCCCCTATTTTTTTATATTAAGCTTCCTTCTTGGAATCCTGTCGTCTGTATAGACATCTTCCCTGCTCGATAAAAGCCATCTCTCGTTCGCTTCCAGCAGAAAAACCTTTAAAAATCCATTCCCGGAACATGCAATACAAAATAGCTTTCGAGCCGTATTGGAACAAATGACACGGCGCAAGCGGCGTCGGATTGATTTACACAAACTTAATTACTAGTTCGGGTACCTCATTTTGCCAATTATGCCGGTTTTTTTTCTTTTCTACCTTTCTGGTCCAAATATCTCTTCCCGGTCGCCAAGCAAGACGGAAACACACACGTGTCAGAAGACCACCGCGCTGGTTGCTAGTGGTGCAATTTGATAGTCGACCGACCGACCGACCGACTGTACCACAATCGATCGGCTAGCATAAACCACCACTATGACGGACCCGCGGACATTACCACAGTGGGCGCGACTAGCAAAACCACGCTCCCGGAACGCAAAGCTCCAACGCCGAGAAGGGAAGCGGTGGGATGAGGTTTTGTTTTAAATATTTGATGCACTGCCCGAGAACTTGTGTGCATCGTGAGGCAGGGCTCTACCTTCCATCGGTTGTGGATGGGAAAATGCATTCAACGTGTCATTGTGGGATGACATTTTCCATCCATCCAACGCCGGGAAGAACTGTTGCATACGGCCGGGATGAGTTAATGCAATCAAGTTTCAAACTTCCGGCGGTGAGTTTTGTTGCAGGATGGAAAGCACCGCCGTGGGTTGGGAAAAGTATGTGTCGAACTTGTTGACAGAAAAAAAAGGATGCAACGCCTGGGTCTGGGTACAATTTACGCTACAACGCACCTATTAACATGTTCGTGGCTCAGTTGGGGAGTGAAAGTTGGTTCTAGAATATCTAGTTCGTGCTAGAATTGGTGCTCGTTTGCTAGAATACTCAAGCAGCAGACGAAAACCACAACTGGTGAAGCACTCAACAGCTCTCTAGGGATCGAATCTCAAGTCTCAGTCGTCAAGTTATGATAACATACATTTGAAGATATCGATCATGATGTGTATGTTTAGTGCAAGACTCTTTCCTCATCAAATATAAATTAGGAACAACCAGAAATATGTCAAGATATTTAAAATCCTTCTCCTTCATGTCAACTCTCCTTAATCACTCTTGCTGCGCTTTTCCATCAAATCCGCAACCCCCCCCCCCCGGTGGTGTTATTCGTTCCGTATGATGGCTTTCTGCGGAATTTCTATCAATTTTTCGTACAAACTTAAACGATCCTTCTCATTTCGCCCAAATGCCATCCAGAGTGACATCCAACCTCAATAAGGTCTACAAGATAAGCTGCTCCACAGCAGCAGCAACTCCAGCATACGGGAGAATGAGTCACATTCCGACATGATGGAGAAAAGGAAAAGGTAAGCGAACCAGCAAAAAAAAATAGACAAAACAGAAAACAAACATCAAGCTTAAATTCAATTCCACATGCCGCCAGGAGGGAAAGCGTGGGCTACCGTTTCTAGAACCCGCGCGCCAGAAGCCTCGGAGATGGTGGGAAATTGAAGTAAGCTAAAAAAAAAGAAAGACAGATATGGTGTGTGAAAATGTCCCTTCATCGTTGACATCGTGGTTGATGTCGATCATTACCAGAGTCCTACCCGTCGGGGTTCTCTAGGCAAACAGTGCCAGTAACAGAACACTACTGACTTGGCTGCGGGACCTCGTATCGAACCGGCGAGGGGTGCGGGCGAACAGATTGGCTCACGACCCCTTCACACACTGACAAGCTCACCCCGGGACATTGAATCCCTAAATAATAAGCCCTAAGCCAGCGGAGCAGCAGCAAGCCAAGCACGAGAACACACCAAAAACGCTCCTTTCCTTTTTTTGCTCTCTCGTTTTGTATGGTATAGGAAGCAGGTGCCCCTTGTGTCCCTTGTATGTTTTTTTGTTGATGCTTTCCTTCCCTTAGCATACCCCCACACACACACACGCACATCATATCCCATGTCTCGCGCGCCGTTGATCGTTGGCGTGGGAAAGTTGGAAAAAAGTCGTGCCCAGAACCGACCCTTCCAATAGATGCCCGGGGGATGAGCGAGAGACCGTGCGAAGGAAGTGGGAATGGAAGCGAACGAGCAGGAAAGAGACACCTCAACTTCGGGTCGGAGCGGATTTTCGGGGATTCCTTCCGCAGCAACAGCAGCTGTCTTTTAAAATTTGATGCTGGCTGCTGGCTGGAGATGTTTGAAGATGTTCGTCCTTTCGTCCGCAATCCAGTTGGTGCCAGTTGCCGGTGGGAAAGAAACCGGCAATAGAACAGCTGTAGAATGGCGTAAAATTGAGGCCACTGTGTTTCGCTTTCCTGTCCTGCACACTGGACAGAACCGACCGGTACAGGATGACTACGGTTCCTAATTTAATCTCTACAGCCGAATCATAAGACAATTGGTTCTCGGCGATCCTTAGGACGATGAAGTAATACTATTAAGGCCACGACGCGCCGGCATGGGATACATACCTTCGCACAGCATTTCTTAGTTTGCTTCAGTAGATGCGACATGGTCATCGTCTTGGTAATCCGCCGGATGTAACTCTGCACACTCACTCACTTGCCAATTCTCTGTGCCTAACTTCACTGGCGATTCGCTTTCGATCGCACTTTCGGGCTTGATTTGATTTCGATTCGTCAAAGCACGATTGACTTATATCCACTTTCGGCTCACTTTACTACTCCTTTCTGTTGCAAAAAAAAACAGGACTCTTCTGGTTCTGGAGATACGCGAAACGCAATTACATGGCAACGCGACACGACACTTTCCCGCACAGCATATGGCACGACATCCCCCAACAATCCCCGTGTGGAGTCGTGTGGATGGACACACACTTTGGGTCGCAAATTTTGCAACACTGCACAACTGAGAGCACAACCAGGGCGTCGCTTAAATATCCAATCAACCCCCTTAATGAGACAAATTTAATTTCACTTCCATTTTCTGCTTGCTAGACGAGATCTACCGCCAGCCAATTCACGCACTTCTGCTTGTACAATACGTTTACGCACACGGCTTCCTACAGCACTGTTCCCTTAAATGTTAGTGCTCAGGGGTATTTCTATTGCGCCGGTTTTTTTTTGTTGTTGTTGTCAAACGAATCGAACGTTTCACTAATGATCGATTAATAAGCCGATTTCCCGTTCCGACACAGTTCCACAGTCATCGTCAGCGGACACGACGCGCTCGAAACGCTCGCTAGTGGAAGAATGCAACCGTCACCGCAACACGCAATCCTTCACCGGACGATTCGACACAATGCTGGCGTACACAGCACACACCTTACATGCTCGATGATGGTTTCAAGTTTATTCGATGCTTCACGTTTGCCATGTACGCAAAGCACACTGTACAACACATCGAGCCTGTGGTTCTGTGCGTCGGCATCGCGTAAATGAACTTGTGCACCCGACCGATGCCGAACAGGGCGCTTTTCTGTCTCATTTTCGCTCTCGTTTTTTTCCTTTTCGACGGATGTTTCGAGCTCTTTCCTTCGTTCGATGATGGGTTCATCTCGTTCATCTTAAAACCTTCACTCCAGGAGTTCATTCTGGAGGGGAATGTTTATCCTGGTTTATGAAGTTTTGTTTTCGGTCCCACGGCGTACTAAACTGCTCACCAAACTTAACTCTGGAGGGTCTGCATGTCTTCAACCAGGAATTTTAACGCGCAGTTCCATATTTTAGTCTTCCGCAACATATAACATCTGCCGCCAAGAGTATATCAATAACAGATCTGTAAGAAAAGAAACAAGAACATAAGAACGTTGCATTAAAAAATGGGAAAAAAACATTTATCTTGAAGTAACACACCAAAAACGGAACCTGCCGATCCCTGGAGTCCAACATTTCCATACACTTGATTTGATTTTGTCTTCATTGTACCATTCTTCTCCAGCCTTCCGGCACTGTCGGAGACGGATGAACTCGGTCGGAACAGGAAACGCGGTTTCCCCTTAGCCAACCCGAAGCTGCGGAATGAACACCAACAAGAACCGAGAATTGGGCTCGCTGCCGGTCATTTGCAATGAAGTTACAGCAACAGCAGCAAAAAAAACACAACGACGGGGAAAAACTGATGGGCCTGTTTACTGCCCCTTCGTAACCATGGTTGCGGTGTGTGTTCCCACGCTTCGCCCAACAGTGACGTAAGCGTCCACTCCAAAACAAACGCCCTGTCTCTTTCTTGTCCGCGTTCATTCTCTCGCACTCTATCTCTGTCTGTCTTTCCTTTAGTGTTATACTTTGATTTGATGGACTCGTATCTCGCATTGCCTTATCAAGCGAATGCGTATAAACGGCGCATACGAAAGTGCACTTAGTGACTGACTTCCGTTCGTTTCCATCGAGGCATCCTCATCATGTCCAGCCCACCCCGCATCCATCCCTCTACCCAAACGCACTCGCACAGAAGGGTGGCTTCACTGGCACCACTTATTCATCGTACCGAGTTTTCTTTTAATTTTTCTCACTTCCGATGGGCACAGTGTGAAACACGTTGAACCCATCCCTCCTCCGCTCTCTCTTCCTCTGTGCTCCTCCTTTGCCGGGACAATGAGGAGCCGCCACTAACTTCGAGGGCTCGAATTGCTGCATTGGAGCAGTCATTCTTTCCCCCTTTTACTTGCCTTCTTCGGTTGTACTTCAACGTCATTCGTGATACGGTGATCCCCCCAACTCTCCTCCTCTCTCAGGCCCCCCTCTGTTGCATCGTTCTTATTATTATTATCATTACGAATGCAAAGCTGACAACCAGGTCCGAATGGACGGGAAAAAAAGGAAGCGCAAAGTGAAGCAATATCGAATCGATCGAAGGTGTCTCAGTGTGGTAAAAAAAAAAACTCCCCGGGCAAAGACCCGCGGGACGATCTTCGGAGTGGGCAGGTGAAGCTCTGGCAGGGGAGTTTTGTGTTTCATCGCACGCTTTCCCACGATGCTTATCGAACTGTGTATATATGTTGCACACCTTGTGCGTGAGTGTGTGTATCGTTGTGCTTGGTTTTTTTTTCATCCGCCGTCTGAGTGTGTTTCCCTTGTTTCATTCTTCGATTGCTACTGCTGCTTGCATCTTTCTATCTTTTCTCGGAAGCTTTTCTTCTTTTTAAGGTGCGTTCTCCATCCACTGTACCATACACACGTGTATCATGTGCGTATTCTCCTTTTTCTTTTTCCATCTTTTCGTGGCGTGTTTTTTTCTCATACACACACACACACACCACACGGTGGAGCAGCCCAATTTAAGGAAAGGGAAAATGCAACCGTAGCTAGTAATGACCGTGGCCGGGTCGGAAATGGGTCCGATCAAATAGCACTATCACCTCCGATCAAATAGAAAATTATCACCTCGCTTAGAAGAAGTCGAACATTTTCACACACTGTTGGGTGAGGTAATGCGATCGTTGGGAAAATTAATTCTATCCCCTCGAGGTAACCGATTTTGCGCAACTGCTTTCATTGCAAAATTATTATTGCTTTTGGAAATTTATTTTAAAAAAAGTATTCAATTGCTCCTTCGAACCGGATTTGAACCAGTGACCTATGGATTTCTACACGATCGGAAAGCGAATGATCGCAAATGCAGCTCAAGGGGAATTACATTTTACTTTCCCAAATTTCTACAGTCCACCGCTCTACCAACTGAGCTATCGAAGGCTTCGAGGTTCGCTGTCCAAAGTTGCCCACAAAAGACCCAGACCAACACTCACTTTTCCACCTCCACCCTCGACTCGACACGTAGTACGAGAGATAGTAATGCAACAGTACACGCGGCTAGACCACCTCCATTAGTCTTTAATCAAGAGGCACAAGGTGGGGAGGCTTTATAGCCACTGTGGTTCACCAAGAGTTGCAAATGGAGCAAAACAAAACATCTCATTGCAGTTTCGGCAAAATAATTCGCAAGCGTATGCAGCAGCAACTCGCTCCTTCAAACCGGATTTGAACCAGTGACCTATGGATTTCTATTGACTGAAGGGGTGGCCAGATGCATTTCTGCTCGACTGATCCCTGGTCCCCCTATATTTTCTACAGTCCACCGCTCTACCAACTGAGCTATCGAAGGTTTTGAAGGAAACGGTTCAATGAAACCATTTTGGGAATGTGAGCATAACGACAAAACATCAAAGATCTCAAGCTTATATCTTAGTCCGAACTTAACAAGCTTAAGAAGTATTTGTGGACATGTCATAGGAACTTTGGATCGTCTTCAATTCAAGTTTCAATGACGTAAGGACTCTGGAATTGTCAATCATTTTCAACTTTCTTGACGATCAGGAATCAATAACACTTTGAAGTCCTTATGGGTTAGTCCAAGAGATTTGTGATTTAGATTGTCTGACATCGTTCTCGTGACGCGATCAGCTTCATATCCTTTTACTCAAAAAAAAGTCAAACGTCTTCCTGAAAGTTAAATTTGTAACCATAAAATATATAAAATGTAGGTAAAAATTAATTCAAAATATTGTAACTTCTCCTTCGAACCGGATTTGAACCAGTGACCTATGGATTTCTATTGTTTGAAAGTGATCCACAAATGCATTTTGAGCTAAGCCACTTTCACTTTTTCTACAGTCCACCGCTCTACCAACTGAGCTATCGAAGGCTTCGAGGTTCGCTGTCTTAAATTGCCTACAGAAGACCACCTTTTCCACCTCCAGCCATGGCTTACAAGAGATAGTAGTGCAAAAGTACACGCGGCTAGACCACCTCCATTGGTCTTTAATCAAGAGACACAAGGAGGGGAGGCTTTATCGCTAATGTGATTAGCTTGGAGTTGCCAGTGGAGCAAAACAAAACATCTCATTGCAGTTTCGGCAAAATAATTCGCAAGTGTATGCACAGCAGCAACTCGCTCCTTCGAACCGGATTTGAACCAGTGACCTATGGATTTCTATTGACTGGAGGGGTGGCCAGATGCATTTCTGCTCGACTGATCCTTGGTCCTCCTCTATTTTCTACAGTCCACCGCTCTACCAACTGAGCTATCGAAGGCTTCGAGGTTCGCTGTCCAAAGTTGCCTACAAAAGACCCACACCGACATTCACTTTTCCACCTCCAGCCTCGACTCGACACGTAGTACGGGAGATAGTAGTGCAACACTCACCTCCATTGGTCTTTAATCAACAGGCACAAGGTGGGGAGGCTTTATCGCTAATGTGGTTAGCTTGGAGTTGCAAGTGAAGCAAAACAAAACATCTCATTGCAGTTTTGGCAAAATTATTCGCAAGTGAATGTGAATACAGGAACTCGCTCCTTCGAACCGGATTTGAACCAGTGACCTATGGATTTCTATTGACTGGAGGGGTGGCCAGATGCATTTCTGCTCGACTGATCCTTGGTCCTCCTCTATTTTCTACAGTCCACCGCTCTACCAACTGAGCTATCGAAGGTGTTGAAAGGAACGGTTCAATAAAACCATTTTATAACGTAAGGAATTCGAATCACGCATCTCAATGTCAGTCTGCACATCGCAATCCATAAGAACAAATATTAAAGACTGGTTTGACTCGTAGTTTTCTCAAGACGTAACCACAGCTCATTGTACTTTAACTTTTAAGAGGTCAATTACTTGCTTACTTACTTATCAAGCGCTTCGTCTGCTTCGCCGTCTTGGCCTGCTGCAACAATCCTCGATGTCGCTCACGTTCGAGCGCCCCAATTAGGGTCTACCACACCTCCTCTGTCCTTGTGGACGGTCTAAAAAGACTTTCCGGGCAGGGTCGCCCGGTACCATTCTCATGACATGATTGGCCTACCGGAACTTCGTCTGCCGCGACAAATATTTTGAGTAGTTATTGTTTCCGTACGCAGGACTGACTATCCAGCTACGGGTATAACTAAGTCACAGAAAACTAGCAATTGCTAGCAGGCAAAGACCTACAGAGGTTGTAGTGCCAGAGAAGAAGAAGAAGATTGTAAAATATATGGGGATCACCGATAAGCCAAGAAAATACTTATTGCGTTAGCAAAAAATATATTCAACTCTCCTTCGAACCGGATTTGAACCAGTGACCTATGGATTACTGAACACAGAGGGCTGAGATGGGGGAGACAAGTTGCAGTTGTTGTTGTTGAAGAGAAGGGGAGAAAGTGTGCATTGTTTGCAATTACAACACAAGGGGGGCTTTTTCCGCATTTTCACACACAAACATACCACACGCACTCAACTTTGGCGCTACCACACGCAACTCAACGCGCCGAGAAAACTTCTACAGTCCACCGCTCTACCAACTGAGCTATCGAAGGCTACAAACGCAGGCCTGTTGCTGCACGTACAAGAAGGCTAATTTCTACCAGCAAAGCGTAACCGTGATCACGAAGCAATAGGAAAGCAAATAGCAGACCAATAGAAGAGGGGATTTGTGGACACTAAAAGCGGCCGGCTGGAGCGCTATAAATAGAGTGAAAGTTTTCACCGGACAAAAAAATTAATTTAAACTTAGTTCCTGGCCTTCGAATAGGATTAACATCAATGCTCGATTGATCAATCGGTGTTGTTAACAGTGACCTAAATATTCGCTCACTTCCCACAGCGATGGCGCCGAACAACTCGTGCAATTGTCACCAAAAACCCTCCGTCAGCCAGCCAACGCCTTCCTACCCGGTCTGAAGTTCGAATTTTTAAAAAGCTAGCAAAAAACTGATCCGCCCCAATGGGGTCCCCTGCGTTGAAGTTGATGTTTTGCAAAAGTTTAAGGAGAAGGCAAAGAAGAGTTTCGAGAAAAACGACGATAATTTCGTAGCTTCTCGGTGCTAATTGTCTGTCTTCTCTTTGTATTTCACACGCAAACGCAAGGACGATCGGAAACGGCGTTCGGGAGACCGCAAATGAGTGCCGGACGATACAGGCTTTCTCTTCCGGGTCCGGGCCTTTCTTTTGGGCTTGGTGTAGGATTGTTGTTAAATCGCTACCGACCGCCTGAGAGAGCAAGAGATTACCGGTGGCGGTAAAAAATAAAATCCCGAAACTCCCACTTTATCGACAAAGTAAGTGAGAAGGAAATTATCCTCGGCGAATTATGAACGAAACTTTTGGCTGCGGAGAAATGATTCCGTTCCCACGAAACTGTTGCGCCCAGGTGTCTTGAGTTCGTTTTGATCCTTTTTCGAACCGAAATGTGTTACTGCAGCAGTAGTGTATAGAGTAGGAGAAACATAATATAAACTTAACTGTATTTCTACCCTTCAAGGAAGAACTGTATCGCGCCACACGTTCATCAGCAGATCATAAGTTCGCATTTGTTCGCAGTGCAAGCAAACCTGAAACATAATCAACATAAACAAACCATAATTGCATTATCGAAACTCATTGCTTTCCTCCGGTCTCAGTCTTTTCCATCCTTCGGCATGAAGGAGAACTCAAAATGGACGCCGAAACAAATGCGCCTTACCCTGAGGTGATTTATGTATGACCTTCTTCTCTTCTTCAAGCAGCAGGCCACCGGCCAAAGAATGAAATAAAATACATCCCTAACCTAGAACGGCCTCAGCAGGGTCTGACTGGCTTCGGATAGGCCAAACAGAACCGGCCCGAAACAGCAAAGTGCATAATCCGGTGCCTCGATTGGCGGAAGCAAACAAAAAAAAAACGACAACACGCGCCCTGTCTGTCCTCTGTGTGAAGAGCATCCAGGGAAAAGGGGAAAACAGGAAAGGACGCAGACGACGAAACGAGAGAGTAGCGCCACGTGCCCAAAAACCGATTCCAAAGTGGACGAATATGAGCGCGACTCTAATTGCGTTGGATTTGCAAGGATATAACAGACGGAAACGAATCTTCACCATCTCTGTACTGTGCCGAAAGAGGGTCGCCCGGCAAAGATGACTGATGAGTGACGGGCGGCGGACGACCGAACGGTGGTCGCCTTTGTCGTTTAGACGGCATTTATAAAGGATCGCTTTCTGGGGTGCGTGACTCTTCGCCGTTCTTCTTGCTGGTGGGTCCTTCTCGGCGATGTACCGATGTAGCACACCAGCACCAATTTCTTGTGGAATACAATTTCCAATTATCTCCGCAGGGGTCGGTTTCCAAAAAAAAAGAGGGACTCGACGGATTAAAGGACGCATCAAGGAGTAAGATGGTGGCCGTCAAGGTTTGGTGTTTACGCAGGATTTGACGGAGTGGGAGGAGACTCGGCCACGGCATCACGTTCTGACAAGCGAGCGAACATGCGTTAGGGTTAGCAGCTTGTCATAGGCCATGTTTTGTGGATAATTCAGCAAAAAGAAACTCATTTTCGGAAGGGTACAGAATAACATCGGAAGTTTCAACAATAAACCATTCTACTTCGAACGACGGAAATGCTTCTCAACGCGATAATCGTAGAGCTCAGGAAATCATTTTAATTTAAAGTTCGAATAGATAGTAAATAGTGATTTGCACACATCCTTCATGCTGCACAATAGGAACCGTATGAGGTGACTAGTTTTCAAATTGATTCTCTTCAAGCTCCCAACGCCCCGATGGGCCTGGTCCACACTGTCGTCAGGTTGTGTGACACACAGTTTTCCTCCACATGCCACTCGATAGACAGGATCACATCGGCACACGGCTGTCGATTGGAACAATGTTCACTAATCAATCCCAGTTCTTGTTTGCTTGAACGGTTCGTGCCTGTCCTTCGACCGCCACCAATTGTGACTAGGAGGTGCAGGAACGTTCTTTTATGTTTGCCTAGGGTGGGAGACACAATCATCATCTCACCCGACCGACCGATGATACACAGGATATGTTAACACCCACACATGCACTTCGATTGAATGAGTTTGTTCGATTAAATTAAATTACCTTTAACCTTGTTTCTAAGAAGAGTGCGTCATGTTGGTTGGTAGGTGTCAAGGTCGAAGATGCAAACGAGAGCTGCATATGTGCATCATCTAAAATGCAATTAACCACAATGCATGCAACGGGGCGGAAAAAATAATTATCTCTCTCCTTCGAACCGGATTTGAACCAGTGACCTATGGATTTCTACACGATCGGTAAAGCTTGATCA
Source organism: Anopheles maculatus (assembly GCA_002091835.1). Taxonomy (NCBI): domain Eukaryota; kingdom Metazoa; phylum Arthropoda; class Insecta; order Diptera; family Culicidae; genus Anopheles; species Anopheles maculatus. The sequence goes on from KZ062426.1 coordinate 103,602, forward strand.
AATGAGCCTCGGCCGTGAGGTACAACATTTTTACTTTCCCAAATTTCTACAGTCCACCGCTCTACCAACTGAGCTATCGAAGGCTTCGAGGTTCGCTGTCCAAAGTTGCCCACAAAAGGCACCACACCGACACTCACTTTTCCACCTCCAGCCTCGACTCGACATGTAGTACGGGAGATAGTAGTGCAACACTCAGCTAGACCACCACCATTGGTCTTTAATCAAGAGGCCCAAGGTGGGGAGGCTTTATCGCCACTGTGATTCGCCAAGAGTTGTGAGTGGGGCAAAACAAAACATCTCATTGCAGTTTCGGCAAAATAATGCGCAAATGTATTGCAGCAACTCGCTCCTTCGAACTGGATTTGAACCAGTGACCTATGGATTTCTATTGACTGGAGGTGGCCAGATGCAATTTCTGCTTGATTGATCCCTGGTCCTCCTCTATTTTCTACAGTCCACCGCTCTACCAACTGAGCTATCGAAGGTGTTGAAGCAAACCGTTCAATAATCCATTTTGGGGGTTTTAGTTTGAACTTAACAAGCTTAAGAAGTATTTGTGGACATGTCATAGGAACTTTGGAACGTCTTCGTCTAGCAGTCATTAAGGATAAGTCGAAGAGATTTGTGATTCAGGTTATCTGACATCATACTCGTGACGTGATCAGTTTCATTCAGTTTTATTCAAAAGATGTCAAACATCATCCTGAAAGCTACTTCTTGCGACAATTTGTTACCATAAAATATGTGGAATGTACAAAAATATTGATCAAAACAATTGTGACTTCTCCTTCGAACCGGATTTGAACCAGTGACCTATGGATTTCTATTGTTTGAAAGTGATCCACAAATGCATTTTGAGCTAAGCCACTTTCACTTTTTCTACAGTCCACCGCTCTACCAACTGAGCTATCGAAGGTGACGAGGGACCCGTAAGATGAAAATCTTTTCAAACTGAACTACCTGATTAAGCATACAAAGAGATAAGAGCGTACGTACAGAATAGTGAGCAATAGCTCAGAGCAAGTCAATAAAAATCTGCTAATAGGTTAATAGGTTTTAATCTATAATAAATAATATTAAAAAAAAACATAGACATAGACGATGTACGCCTTTCACAAACTATAAGACATACAAAAGTCAATTTCAAAAAACGATACTTCTGTATCCTTCGAACCGGATTTGAACCAGTGACCTATGGATTACTCTATTCGCGAGAGATTGACCGCATCATTCGTCAAACTTGATCCTCTCTCTCTCTCTCCTACACACGTTCTACAGTCCACCGCTCTACCAACTGAGCTATCGAAGGTGCTGATGAAAGATGTTGAACCGTGGCAGAGACTTTACCAAGCGCTAATCGGTTCTTCCACACTGAATCTCACGCCACAAATGCATTAACCACATAACCTCAAACGATCGTGTGAGAACCGAAACCCCACACAATTAGAACCGAAAAAAGGGATTTCAACCACGTGAAGGCAGAACCAGTAGTCATCAACCACACAAAATACAACGCACATTAATGCTTGTGTGCGTCAGCCAATTTGTTACTCAATCAGTAAAGTGCATAATTTTCGAAATTAATTCCTTTGCCTTTAACCGACCCAAGCGGACCAATTGGTCGGCCGCAGTGCAGAGTGAGGTGTACGATTTTTATGCGCCCAACCCAGCCACTGGGAGAAATGAAAAAAAAAGCGCCCAAGAATCGTGTTATGCTGCCAGAACCATGGGAACCGGCACAATAAATGCACTGCTCGTTTGGGTGTACTTCCACTCTTACCCAATGCAGTCACACAAGCAGTGTGTAAGTTTCCGCCCAATTTGGTTCGAATAAAATCAATTTTAATCATCCCTGTCTTTTTTTTTTGCGCCACTTCTTTTCACCGGTAGCGATGTGGACCAGTGGAAAGCAGCAATACTGTACACCGCACCGCATAAGTGTGTACCATCTATAGTCATCCTCTGCTGAACGATCGCACAAAAACAACGAACAGGGGAGTGCAGAAAGAAAGGATTGTCGAATCGAATGGTAAAAATCAGTTTTGTGTCCAGCAGCAGCAGAGTAATTTAATTTCACAAAGACGAACAATGCGCACTCACTCCAATCAGCGCCCAGCCTTGTGTTAATTCATTTTCCTTCGCAGTCATGCAGTGATGCAAGCGCTTCGAGTCCACCAGTCCCGCACCAACTGGGATGTGAGATGATGCTCTCAAAAGAACATAAAATTAATTACAATCATTTCGAGTGTGCCTCACAGAATACTTCTTTAATTTCTCCGTCACTTTTCCTTCGCTGTCCCATCGTCTCTCGATCAAACCCGGAGCTCTTGGTCTTATCTTCTCCAAGTGCGCTGCAAGTGAGCAGTCAATTGCACAACCGGCTAATAAAGTGGGGGGGCTATACTCTGTGGTCTGATTTTTAGCTTCTTCTTCTACCCCATTCGAACGTTGCGCTTCGTTGCCGGGTTCACGTTTTATGTTCATTTCCTGTTCCCCAAAACAAGCCAGGCAACGTCACAGCGTTATCATAACCGTTACCACCGCCAATCGCACGAGAACTTTTCTCGCCGGGTGTGTAATCAACGGTCACAGGAAGCACAACGAAATTTAAACCATTTCTTTTTGCGCACGACAGCGCTTTTATTTCGCATACTCAAGACCAAGAGTTCACCACTGATACCGGTTTGTCTGTGTTTTTTTTTTTGTTGGCGTATAAACACAGAATCAAAAAGTCCTGTGGGAAAACTCACTCTCACGTCAGTGTCGCGATGAAGGTGATTAAATTTAAATGCGTCACCGAAATGCTCCCCAAAACCGTTGAAGGTACACATTACGCTTGGTCCGTGTTTTATCAAGGTCACCGAACGGGGCTCCAGCTTCCACCAATCGGGTGCACCACAGGTGCAGCGTACAGAACCAGCACACAAGGACAGAGAATCGCGTTTTCTCACGCATTTGCTGTGTGTTCTCGATTACGGCAACACCTGACACAGTGGTACAACCTTTGGGGAAAAACCTTCGCTAGTGTATAGTGAGCACCCGGTCCCGTCAATCAATTCTTGCTTCCCCCAATACTTGGTCGATCATGCCGTTGTTTTAGTGGTTGCTCGAAAAATTATAAATAAATGAATGAAAGTATCCACCAGCCTCCTGACAGTGTAGAGTTTCATTCACAAAACTATACATCTCGTTGCTCGCGGAACAAAAACAAAGCAGCACCAAACCTGTTCCGCGAGCGTAATATAATGGGCGCAAGGAACAAAAAAAAACACCGGGAGTCAATCGTAAAAACGGTGCGCACATTACGCCATTTAAAAACCGCCATTTTCTGCGTACGTAGCGTGTGTGCGTGCAGCATCAGCAGCAGAGGGAGCTCCACAGCAGGCTTATGATTAATATTTACTTTCTGCAGACTATGGGCGAAAGACGCGCAAAGGGATGAAGAAATTAATGATGATCATACGGTGGGGACACACACACAGGAAGTCACTGCGCATCAGAGGTGAATGGTATGATTCCTCTGTTCAATAATTTGTTTTGTTGTTTTGGTAATTATTTCCTCTGATAACAGGATAATTTGCACAGGATTTGAGAAACAAAGGTAAAATGCAAGAAATATAGCATTTTAATTGTGTTTTCCAATTGTTATGTTGGACACTTTTTTGTCCATTTCCCTAGTAGAAAATCGAAGAACAATAAACTAACAATAATTTCAGTACAACTAATTTCCAACGAGCTTACAATAAAACAATCGGATTAGTGATGGGAACTCCGGAGTGGATTCACGAATTCACTCCGAATCCACAAGTTGAAAACCGACTCCGAATCCGATAAAATTCCGGATTCGACTCCGGAGCTCCGGAGTACTCTGATTGAATCCGGAGCTCCGGAGTACTCCAATTGAATCCGGACCACTCCGGAGCTCCGGAGTACTCCGATCGAGTCCGGTTGATCCGGCAACTCCTGGAGTCGGATCGATCCGACTCCGGTGTTTGCTTCATTTTGCCCAACACTGATTCGGATTGTCGGCTACGAGAACACAACCAATCGGAAAAGAAGGGAATGATTAAGAATTTTCTACGCCTAGAAAACTTCTTCGATCTTCCGTTTTCCTTTACTTTACTCTTAAAAATGCACCCTCAAAAAAAATCGTTTGAACTACTATTGAGTGCACTTTGCTATTTTGTATCACGTTTTTCCCTTTTTTCTCCCTCACAATTGACCTCCTGAAGTGCCAGTAACGCCATTGCTTTTAATGGAAAATAAAAACCCATAGCTCAAATGCACACCAAAGAATCGCCAACTAACGACTTAACTCCCGGAAAATGTGGCACGTGACCGCCACGCGATCAAAATGTTGGAAGGTGCACACAGTATACATGGCTCGGTGCGTTGGTAGGGACACTGTGTTAATTTTACAACCCAGTGGAGTGAGACGGTTCTCGATTCGGTAAAGATGAAGGGAAAATATGGACAAATGTGTTACGAAAAGGGTAGCGGCATTGTACGATGTTTCGAGATTTGTAGAAATTAAGAATTATATGAGTAATGCGCACGCTTCCATCAGCACGAAGCCGCAATTGCGACTTGCGCATCCACGCAACAAAACCATCAACGCTAACGCTCCGTGCAACGATCCTTCGATAGCTCAGTTGGTAGAGCGGTGGACTGTAGTAAAAGGCGAGAACAAGTCTCTCGTTGGTTGAAAAAGCGGCGGGGCGTGATGAACCCATCCCCCACCACTAGCGTAGAGCTTCAAAACCCACTTCAAATTTTAAGAATCGCCGCTTCTTAAACCCCTCTCACTTACCATTTGACTCTACTTTCATATATTCCATTGGAATCCTAGTTGGTGGAAGAGAGACTTGCCCCTTCAAAGTTATCCATAGGTCACTGGTTCAAATCCGGTTCGAAGGATATTGAATTATGGTTTTTTTTAAATGGTTTTTATTAAGGAGACAATTTTCCTCTTCTTTTTTCTAGCACCAATAGTTCTTTCCACGTTTAAATGAAATGTGGAGCTATTTATAGCTACACTCTCACTGATAAGCCTAGTGAAAGTTGAGCATGTTCGTAAGCTCCCACAACGACCTACAAGTTTGCTCCCTCTCCTGAGTTGAGTGTGCTTGGAACGGGGAGGTGAAGTCACATACTAGCATCGTACCGGCGACCAGTCAGCAAACAGCTGATTGGTTCGTTTTTGCAGTAAACAAAACAACAAACGGCCAGGCCCCCACCTTGAGCAGCGAGTGGTGCTCCATACTTTCGCTCAATGCCACGTGCGTGGCCCGATTACGTGTGTTTGTACAGAGGCAAACTGAGGTTTTCTGCCGTTGAAATTCCCACCGCCAAGCTTTATGAAACATGCGTAGCGACCGTAACTTCAACGCCTTCGATAGCTCAGTTGGTAGAGCGGTGGACTGTAGAAAAAGTGAAAGTGGCTTAGCCTCAAAATGCATTTAAAAAGTGCACTAGTGTGCGATCACTTTCAAACAATAGAAATCCATAGGTCACTGGTTCAAATCCGGTTCGAAGGAAAACACTTAATTATTTTTTGGTGGTGGTACTACAATATTTTTATAAGGAAATTGTATACTTATAGATTCGGAAATATTGTACCTAGTAATAAGAAGAGATGCATGATATTTCAGAAAAATAATTGACCTCTTAGAATACTTCTCTACTTAAAATACCTGTCGCGACCGACGAAGCTGGGACTGTATAGAACCTTTATAGTCCCAGTACTCACATACGCCTCTGAGATATGTACTCTGTACAAAACAGATGATACCTTCTTAGCCGCGATTGAGAGGAAGATGCTCAGGAGAATTTTTGACTCCGTATGTACGGAAGGACAATGGAGGCGCCGCAACAACGACAAGCTCTATGAGCTGTACGGTGACTCGACAGGCTTCGGTGGGCTGGTCATGTTATGAGAATGGTACCTGACGACCCTGCCCGTAAAGTCCTTTTAGGCCGTCCACAAGGACAGAGGAGGTGTGGTAGACCCTAATTGGGGCGCTCGAACGTGAGCGACATCGAGGATTGTTGCAGCAGGCCAAGACGGTGAAGCAGACGAAGCGCTTGATAAGTAAGTAGGCAAGTAATTGACCTCTTAAAAGTTAAAGTACAATGAGCTGTGGTTACGTCTTGAGAAAACTACGAGTCAAACCAGTCTTTAATATTTGTTCTTATGGATTGCGATGTCCAGACTGACATTGAGATGCGTGATTCGAATTCCTTACGTTATTAAATAGTTTCATTGAACCGTTTCCTTCAACACCTTCGATAGCTCAGTTGGTAGAGCGGTGGACTGTAGAAAATAGAGGAGGACCAAGGATCAATCAAGCAAAAATTGCATCTGGCCACCTAAAGTCAATAGAAATCCATAGGTCACTGGTTCAAATCCGGTTCAAAGGAGCGAGTTGCTGCAATACACTTGCGAATTATTTTGCCGAAACTGCAATGAGATGTTTTGTTTTGCTCCACTGGCAACTCCAAGCTAATCGCATTGGCGGTAAAACCTCCCCACCTTGTACCTGTTGATTAAAGACCAATGGAGGTGGCCTAGCCGCGTGTACTGTTGCATTACTATCTCTTGTAAGCCGTGGCTGGAGGTGGAAAAGGTGGTCTTCTGTAGGCAACTTAAGACAGCGAACCTCGAAGCCTTCGATAGCTCAATTGGTAGAGCGGTGGACTGTAGAAAAAGTGAAAGTGGCTTAGCTCAAAATGCATTTGTGTGGATCACTTTCAAACAATAGAAATCCATAGGTCACTGGTTCAAATCCGGTTCGAAGGAAAAGTTACAATATTTTGAATACATATTTTCCTACATTTTATATATTTTATGGTTACAAATTTAACTTTCAGGAGGAAGTTTGACTTCTTTTGAGTAAAAGGATATGAAGCTGATCGCGTCACGAGAACGATGTCAGACAACCTAAATCACAAATCTCTTGGCCTAACCCATAAGGGCTTCAAAGTGTTATGATTCCCGATGGTCAAGAAAGTTGAAAATGATTGACGATTCTAGAGTCCTTACGTCATGAAAACTTGAATTGAAGACGATCCAAAGTTCCTATGACATGTCTACAAATACTTCTTAAGCTTGTTAAGTCCAGCCATAAGTTTGAGATCTTTCATGTTTTGTCGTTATGCTCATATTCCTAAAATGGTTTCAATGAACCGATTCCTTCAACGCCTTCGATAGCTCAGTTGGTAGAGCGGTGGACTGTAGAAAATAGGGGGGGGGACCAGGGATCAATCAAGCAGAAATGCATCTGGCCCACCTTCAGTCAATAGAAATCCATAGGTCACTGGTTCAAATCCGGTTCGAAGGAGCGAGTTGCTGCATTTCACATTCACTTGCGAATTATTTTGCCGAAACTGCAATGAGATGTTTTGTTTTGCTCCATTTGCAACTCTTGGTGAACCACAGTGGCGATAAAGCCTCCCCTCCTTGTGCCTGTTGATTAAAGACCAATGGAGGTGGTCTAGCTGAGTGTACTGGTGCATTACTATCTCTTGTAGTCCGCGAAAGTCGAGGCTGGAGGTGGAAAAGTGAGTGTTGGTGTGGGTCTTTTGTGGGCAACTTTGGACAGCGAGCCTCGAAGCCTTCGATAGCTCAGTTGGTAGAGCGGTGGACTGTAGAAATTTGGGAAAGTAAAATGTATAACTCCCCTTGAGCTGCATTTGCGATCATTCGCTTTCCGATCGTGTAGAAATCCATAGGTCACTGGTTCAAATCCGGTTCGAAGGAGAGCACATTAAAATACTTTTTTTGGTGCGCTTAAAACGTGCTTATCAGATATGGTGTGGGTATTATTATTTCATCATGCTCATCTCCTTCATTTTCCTTCCACAAACATACGCAATTAAAGCAACAATAATACATCCGTTCCATATGCAAAGAAACACGGTGGACAACAATAATCGTCGGGCATGGGTGGCTGGCCGGGCGAAAGGTAATAAAATTGAAAAGCAACATTCAAAATCACCCAACAACGAACCACACGCGTTCGGTCACGTGCGTGAAAATAATTTCAGCATCGATAGAAAAGGATCACACACAGAAAGGAGAGAACACCCGAGAGCAAGTGAATAGTGATGATGATTGTCGAATGTTTCTAATTTTACAGCACAAAACCCTCCTGCACAACATCGCTCATCGCACCAAGCACACGGACAGTTTCCCGTTCTAGTGGAAGGAACCATTTTCCAGGGTACATTAAAATCCTCTCAAAAGTGCAGCAGAAGAAAACATCAAATAGCAAATGTTAATTAAGCTCACCAGACTTCCGCCCTCTTCGACTTGTTTCCCGCTGGTGTCCGGAAAATGCCGAAAAAGGGAAAGACACAAGAAGGATTCGATTGTTGGAAATTCTTCGTCCCATCAAGTCCCTTGTCGGCGGTACACAACTGATGTATCGATCGAAAGCGAAAGTAATCCCTCGCCCGGGAATGAATTTAATTTAATCAAGCCGGAAAGGCAAGGTTTCGATTAATCGTCTGTCAACGTTGCTGCCGAAGGTCAATTGGTTTGGGGTGTCCACAAATTCCAAAGATACCAAATTATTGGGTCGTTCGAACCGATTCGAAGGATAATGCAAATTGTTGGCAGTGACCAATTTCCCAGCTCGAACAGGAAACGCCACGCACATGTTTATGCTCTGCCAGGATTTATGATGAGAGGCAGCAAAGAGATGCATAGCTGCAGCTTAAAATTATTTACGATCCAAAATATTTGCCATCGTAACTCATTTGAATGGGATGTTGATTAGTTTGGTCGGATCGTTTGGGAATTCGGGCGTATGGGCGTCCGCTTACGGGCAATTGAAGGAAACACATTTACCCAATCGGTTTGACCAACGGTCAACATAATTATTTATCGATTTTGTGGCCACCAATAGGTGTTGCAGATTAAGGGATTTAATAAATTTGAAATGGTCTTTTGTCCCTTTCGGTGACTCTCTAGAGAGATCACCACTTCAAGAAGTACTCAAACAAGAGTAAGAATAGTTCAAATGCAATTTAAGCAACACTTCAAACGTGAAAAAGCTATTAAATGCCTCAAAAAGCTGCAAAAAATTGGTTGTAATTGATCCAACAAAATAAAAATCACTATTCCCGATATCGATTTCGCAACTGTAGGCGCCCTTTCCATTAAAAACGCGTCAAAAACACGCCAATTAAAAACATCAAATAACTTTTCATCCGCGTTGATGAACTTCAAAAAAAAAGGACACCGACATGCAATTTAAGAGTCCCGTACACGAGGGGTCACGATCGGCAAACGCATGTTGCGCGACCGTGAAATTGATAAAGTGCCATATTGAACACATCTTTCGCCTTGCGTCAGTGAATTCAGCGTGTGATAAGCGTGCAATATGTTTAAATTATTCTTGTCCTTAAAAACGCAAAAAATGACACTTCATAATGGCCAACAAACTGAGTGACCGGGGCACGGGAAGGCAGCACAACTTGACTTTTTAGGTTTAGGTTGCTGGGCGTCTACACTCCTACATCAGAACGTCCAAATGCCCGTAACGAATCTGTAACATGTGCTCGCTGTACTCGAGTGGCGAATGTCAACATGTGAAGTCTCAACAACGTCACCCAAAAAATAAAAGGTACACCACTTACACCACCAACATCACCAACGCATAAAAAGACCGTAGCTAATCCCGAGTGGCAGTGGAAAAGTGCTTTTATGGGGTTTTTTTTAAGTTGAGAACTACAATTCAATGAATTTCCCATGCTTCTTTAGGGAGTTAGAGCTAATGATTTTAAATACCGAGGAAGGAACAATCATAATCGCTGCTCGTTTCATGGTGTCGGAAAAAACAACGTCATCTGCACGAGTTTAAAGTGTAGGAAAGGCTCGCAAATTTTTAAAGAAAGGGATTTTGGGGTGACTCGGACACGGCTAGCCTTGGTCAGTTGCAGGTCAGCTGCTGTAAAACCACTCGAATGATTTGCAACAATAACAACAGCTCATGTCCACCCACTTGAACGTAGGGCACACTATATAGGGCTACACATTAACCCAGGCCGGCCTTTTAACACGAGACGGTGAAACATCTTTATCCTTTGCAGCACCATCATATCACGCAACGCGCCGCCAGAGCAGATGGTCAAGCGCCGACAGCCGAGAAAACAATCGACCAAAATCAACTCGAAACAACGGCCCGACAGCTAATGTGATTTTAAGGTAAAAGAAACCCCTGATTCCTCCTGCCCCCAGCGGGACATTAATTGGGATCGTGTTAGCTTCCCAAACCCACAAAACACGTCACGTCGGAAAGGCGTTTTAAAAGGAGGAAGCAGCATTTTAAAGGTATCGCTCGTTAAACGCACCATGCCAGAGAATGATGGGATTCAGCTAATGATCGTTCAATGACGCAGGACAATCCTGGTTTTGTGCCGATCCTTGTTAGAACGATGATGTCACACAAAAGGATAACAATTCAATTTCGATGAAACGAGCCGTTAATTGGGTGACTTCAAACTGTTTTGGGAGACAGAGCCGTTTGCCTTCCTGGTTTTGTTGGAAGAGGAATTAACTTTAAGATGGTTCCAACGCGCTCAATCTAACGGCACACAGCCTAGATCTTTTCGAATTCCGGTTAAACATACCGGATTTAAAAGAATGACAACCTGGCGCATCTATCAGGGCCATCCGACACATGGAGGTAGAAACGTTGAGTACGATCTTGTAGAAGTCAATCGAAGACACAGATTTTTATTGGTTTGAGGTTCTCCAGACGAAATCCTCTTCGGATTTTATGTGATGGGAGCTTCGGAGTGGATTCACTCAGGGGAGCTTCTACCTTTCGGAGTCGATCCGGTTGCTCTACTCCGGTATCTACTTCATTTTGCCCATCACTATTATCTTCTTCTTCCTAGGCACTACAACCTCGTGAAGTCTTGGCTAGCTTTCTGTGACTTAGTTTTACCCGTAGCTGGATAGTCATTCTCTGCATACACTGATCTTGAGCTAGTCACCAAACGACCTGCCAGAGAAGCCGATATTGGCAACTGACGGTCCTTGAAGTACATAGTGCCGGCAGAGCAAGCCAGAATAGTCGGAATAATATTTTATGGAAAGACCTCAGCTAGAGAAAGACAAGTATCTATACGATTATGTCCTCATATACTTCTTGTTTCTTGGCTTAGTCCTAGGGAACAAGTCTAATAGACATGGCCGGGTTTCTAATCGTTCTTCAGTAAACACTATCTTCCCCCGGTTACATTTTAATTCCCCTCAAGTCTTACTCCATTTGATTGTGCCGAACGGGTCGCTGACGAGCATCTTCCTGGCAGGGCATGAGTCCTCATATACTAACTATATTTAACGGTTCCTATTAGAACCGCATGTTGATAAAATCTACAAAACAATATCTTTTGTAGTGCGTTAAGGAATTCTACACATGCTTCCAGCATGATACTCTTGAATGAAGAAGCCCTCGGGAGAATATAAAAAAATAAGCAATAACAGATTTCCACTGAAAGGCCAGCGCGAGTGTTAAGAACACGGAGGAGAATAGAATAGTATACCAACGATTGATTCCAGCACTGGGCCGTACACACAAGCGCATAGACATCAAGCTCGCAGAGACAACAAACCCGTCAGATCCAACGTTCGAAAGATTGTTTCCCAGTCACACGCCACGGCCATGGGAACACACGAAAACAAACTGTCTCGCGGGAAGAACTACGATCGAGCGTGGAAAGCGAAAGCTAGGATATGCCGCCGAAAGACGGTGACGCAAAAAGGTCACGAGGGAACCGGGTGCTGGGTATCATCTACCCTAGTGAAGAACAGAAGGCAGAAGAACCACACTGTCGTCACAAGCTGGAATTCGATTCGAATCGCGAACCAGAACCAAACTAACGATAGCGCAGCAAGGAAAGCGAAGGGGGAAAGAATGTCTCAAGCCGTCATCAGCAAGTCGCATTGCCCCGGTGGTTTGTGTGGCGGGGTTTTCCGAAAAAACCCAACGATGCATAAAATGCAACCGTTTCGTCAGTTTCCATTCACACACATCCAGAACTAGTCACCTTCCGGCAGACGATCGAAAGTGACCAGGACACACAGAACAAACATGTACGGGAGAAAAGATAAAAGCATAATTAGCGCACCACAGTGGCCGGAGCAGGATTGTGGGATGGGAGAAAGAAACTTTTGCACAGCCTATACATACTCCGCCACGTATTCCTCTGTGTGTGTGGCTCTCTCTCTCTCTCGCCCCGCGACATTAGAATAAATGCGTTTCCCCCGGTCATGCATCGCTCTGCTACACTGCTTTGTGGCCGCGGTTCGGTTTATGGCTTTCTTCCGATGTGAAAATGCCTTCTACCGGGTTTCACCTCACCACCGGGAAATTGGTCGTCGTCGAGGCACACGGGAAAATCTGAAATCATCGGAATCGTGGGATTGGGAGAACCGAAACCGTAACTATCCCAGGCTGATGGGTGATGAGGAATGAAACACGATCCGAAAAGGGAAGAGAGACAGGACGGGAACGAACTGGACGCATCTAGGACAGCGACAAATATCACCCCACTTTTTGCTTGGTCCTTTTTAGGGTGCATTTCCACAATTGCATCTCGCTTCCCAATCGCTACCCCTTGGGTAGGTACACGCGCACAGTTAAGCCTCCCCTACCTTTTACGATTTTTGTACAATATTTAAATGGACTCTCGTACGTCTCTGCGTTTATGATGATTTGCAAACGATTAAACAGTGCAGCAGAGTTTTTGGTATGTGTAGAGGGAACAACAACAGCAAAAAACCGTTCAAGGGAGGATCATATTTTGTGGGAAGCAAATAATCGTCTCATCAACCTGCAGCGGTCTCGCGGGCAGGCAAATAGGGATTTTTATTGCGTATTTCCATTGCGTATGGGAAAGCGTTGCGCCATAATAGCTGATCCATCATCCCAGGGAAAAGGGAAGGCAAGGGACACTAATTCTATTATGACATTAACGTAATCGGTTTCATAAATTGGAGAACCAGTCTGTAGAGCTAGTCGATGAGGCAGTTCTTATTTGAACACAATATACTACACACGGAAGCGCACAAAATGCATTCCTTGTTTGCAAATTAATTAAAATGTTAAACATTCTTGGCCAGTAGCCTGCTCGTTCGGTCAGACATTTTCTTCGAAATAAGTTCTCGGTCGAAAATTGGAACTCCGTCTTTAGTCTCATTTAAATGCCACAAATATTTCCATTTTTGGAGCAAATACCCCTCCACGATCCAAACCCCTTCTTACCAGCAGTGCCATGCCCCATATCTGATAAGGATGAAACTGTTGCTGGTCTAAATTTCTCACACGAAGAAGAAAACTAAAATCTAGATAAAAAAACGCATTTAACCCATCCACCCAACCCAAACGTGCAGGGGGAATGGAGGATTGGAGGACGGTGTTTCAAGAACATTCCCAACAAAGCAAACTCTCCCACGGCTGCTCTACTCACCCGAACGGAATATGAATCCCATGTGAACGGCTGTACCGGTGGTGGCCGCGGTCTTTGCTGTGTGCTCTCCCTCTTCTTCTCGCGCACTTGCACTTGGATTGGCGGCCGCGATCCTCATCGCGATCGCGAGAGCTTTACTCTTACTACACTTTACCCACAACAATCACAGGAGGCGTTGATTGCGTGAACACCACAGAACCGGCTATCGTGAGAAGGGGAATGAAAGTGATATTAACACACTCATCGGGATGATTACACACCAACGATTGCCGCACGTTCTCACTTCTTGTTGCTGGTGTTTTGCTTCGTCACTACGATCGTAATCATTTTTTATTCTCCCATCACACACACACACGCTTACCTTTTCCCTGTTTTTTCTTCTGTTTACCCCACTAGACACACACGGAAAAACACTCGAATTATCGTTACTTGTTTACATTTCCCAAAGATTCAACCACTTCCACCTCACACGCCACTTAAAAGGGTGAGATGAGTGCATACACACGCGCGTTCTCACTTGCGTTCTAATGATGATGGAGCCCGCCGGTGTACACGGAAGTGAACTATTACTGCTCACTCGCATCACAGCTCACACACGCGCACACGCTCACTCACCAACCCGAATTGGTGTCAATCAACGGACCGTTCTAATAGAGAAATGCCACCATTTTCGCTTTCGCACATTAAAAACCGCGTGCGTGATAGTGGGGGTTTGCTGCTCACACGCGCACGCATGTACAAAATTCTACTCCGTTCCCATAGGAATGTTTTTCCCATTCCCAGCAATAATCGGGTGGGAAAACTGGCGTGACTTATCTTCTTTTTTTTGTTGTACACAGAAGAAGGGAGAATGAGGTGCACACACTCACGGGACAAAACGGAACGGGCACCGAACGATACTTACATTTAGCGTCGGGTTCTTTCCTTCTTGTGCAATCAAATGTAGTGCGCAGTTGAGAAGCACAGTTCCGATTTCGACCGATGATCCACTTTCCGTGCCGTTCGCACGGGAATATGACATGCAGTTTGGTCACACGGGCGTCCAGTCTATGGGAAACGCGTCCAGCGTTTGGTGTCTCTGTGTGTGCGAATATTGAACTGCTTGTCACCGAGCGCAATGGAATGGCGTTTTTGGGGAATGGCCATCTTTGATTGATTTCTGTCATTGTGTGTGTGATCGATAAATCAGCTTCCCGCCAAGCATCACAGTAGTCGTCGCTGAGAAGCATTTTCTGTAGATGATCGTCTATTATCAAGCTGAGAGAAATGTCTTGCAAAATTCTGTTTTTTTATGGATGGCAGAGCAGATCATGGTCGTTAAGGAATAATTACTTTTCACTATTGCTATAAAGATTATCAATTTAAAAGATTAAAAAAAACATTTACAGACATTTAAATGGTACCTTTCTGTAAACGATTAATCAAGCGCCATCCTAAGAATTTGGAACAAAACTTAATCATCAATTACCTTCAGCATACCGTTCTGAGAACATCCCATCTGCGTGTCTCATTAATCGGAAAGGCTGTTTCTCGCTAGAAACAGAAAATAAAACACATGTAAATCATTCATTCACTGGCCGCAGATGTCTCTCTTTACATTAATTGAAGTGCGTATGCCAAACCGTACCTCAACACGATTGTATGCCTTCTCGTTCCACAAATTATTTGGTGCAATAAAAACAAACGAAGAAAAACGGAGCAAACTGTGTGACCGGGGAACAATTAAACGTTCCTTTTATGGGGATTAACAACAACACAACTTGTTTGCAACGGAAAACCCCTATCGCTCCCCCAGCTTCACAGTAATGAATGCAAATGTAAAAGGCAACACACATCGATTATGAAGCGTATCGGTTACAGTGTTGCTACTGCTACCACCGCTACACGGCACGACAAAACCGTCCGTTTTTCAATTGCTTTTTGATTTCAATCAACATGACACTCAACCGTACGCTTCCTGCTTCAAAAGAGCAGCATGTCCTTGTTGTGCGTTGGGAACGAATCCGCCGAAAGGGTCAGAGAGAATCCTTTTAGGGACGACTGTACAGATATACCGGAAACGGTTACCACACATCACAGTGCGGTTGCTCCTTGCCCCGGTGATGAATGAGCTTTCCCATCAGCCAATCAGCACCACAATCGATTGATCTGTCGATTGGCAATTAGAAAGCGAGAGGAACGGGATGAATGCCCGAAGGGATGATGAGGTGACACTTCATAATTGACATGATCGATTTTGATACGCTTGCTACAAATGTCGCCCTGCGTGACGAATTGGAAAACCGCTCCCAAAATCATTTCCGGCCAAGCGCCCCAAGCAAAAGTGTTAAAACCTAGCGAGATGCACAAATGCACACACACACTTTCTATGCGTTCCCCGTCACGTGCTGGAGAATCTATCCTCTCGCTTCTTCCATATGTTCACTATACGGGCCAGGACACGCACCGTCGATGATTGAGTGCTCCGCGTCAAAGCACAATGTTCACATACTAATGGCGCTTGGGGACCGATTATATCGCGCGCGCGCGTTTCATTTTGTTCGCCTTCGCCTCTCCGATCGATTCCTGTCGATAGTAATGTCCTTGAGGATAACGATGCGACGACAATCGTTAGCCCGGACGTTCTTTCTCTGATTGCTTCTAAACGATGCAACGATTTGATTAGAGTACATAGTAAACGATTTAGAAAAAGTTTCTATTGTGTTTCAGTGCTTTACGATTGTTACGTGTAAAGTGGATTCCGCTTACACTAACAGAGCCTTATCCATCCATCATCACCATTGCCCGGCTGCGGTGTGCTAACCATTCTTTACGAAGCCAAACTTTGCCAATTTCGACACACCAGTTTCTGGTTCATCGTTCTCCTCCAGCTTCCGCTTCGGTGTGCCACATTCCGCGGTTGATGTTGTGCTCGGTTGACCTTTCGGCTGTTGGGACTTGAACTCACGCATACCAATTTTGATGAGGTCCGCTTCCACCGCTTCCGGATGCTGTCTCTGCAGCTCTTCCCGATTCAGCTCGAACCAGGGCAGAAACTTCATACCACTGGCGGGCGTAGTAGTGGCGTTGCCACTGTTCTGTGAACGATTTTCATCCTGTCCACCACCAACGCTCGGGCTGCTGTTACGGGCGGCCGAAAATCCTATCGCTTTGTCGGTCAAATGCTCCAACGGATTACTGCTGCCGCTGGCACCGTTAGGGCCCGTGCCCGATGCGGGTGACGATATGCCACCAATGCTACTGCCAGCCGCCATCGTTTTACGGAATGGATTGTTTGGCTTTTTCGTGCCAACTGGAAGCGGTTTCTGGTGTGAAAGAATGGCGAAAGAAAGAGAACATGTTTGTGGGGTGGCCAAAGCATAAGCATGAAATATAACTCCCAAAGTCAAGCGAACACACTCGTGCACCAGCTGGCACAATGCCATCAGGACATTTTTCGGGAGGGCTGAGCCAGAGAGAAAGGACAACTGCTGAGCTCTACTTACTATTTTTGGCGTAGCATCTTTCTTCGTGATCGCCTCAAGATTGATGTGCTGCAGTTCGTTTGCGATGGCCGCATTCTCTCGGACACTTTCCTGCTCCAATTTTTCCTCCTGCATTTCCTGCACACCGATGAAAAAAAAACGTACACACACATAAAATACGATACTAACGATCAAGGTCAGCGAAATACAAAATTTACTGTTCAGATATTTGTCTTTACGAAAAAAGGAAAAAGAGAAAAATAAACTTTAGCCATGAGGATAAAAATATAAACAACAAGCAGCATCGCTAAAAAAAAGGTTTTCCTCGAATCCTTCGAACCGGATTTGAACCAGTGACCTATGGATTACTATCGCTCACACGTTTCGCTTCTACAGTCCACCGCTCTACCAACTGAGCTATCGAAGGCTTACGCTCCTCTCGCACACACGCCTTTTTTCAACACAATACCCATCACACGCTTGCTTACGCATCGTTCGCTCTCGTTATTGCACGCAAGATAATCTTGTATCCTGTTATTCCACACAAGCAATTGCATGAAAGTCATCAACGAACTTCGAACCTTCGAACGATTAAATGCTAAACGTAAAAATGAACTGATTTAATTGAATGCGAACATATCGCTTACCTGTTGCTGGAAGTTAGGCAGCAGAGGAGCCAAACTATCCGCCAAATGGGATCGTCTGATTTTGGTCGCATATTTGACCACCAGCGGAAGCAGTTGACTCGAGGCAATCGTTTCCACCAGCTCTTTTGCGCGCTGTTCACACTCATTTTTGCAAGCCATCTGTTCAGGAAAAAAAGAAACAAATTTAATTAGTTACTAGTCCTCGTTCGCAACTAGCACCACATATTTACCGCAAACAGTTTAACTGCCGTCTCCTTCATCAGCTTTTCGGCATCATTCGCTTTGAAATAAAGCGAACGCACCAGCTTATCCTCGTGCTCTTCCTCGCCATTAACCACATTACACATTGACAGTCTGAAATTTACTTCTTCCGGGACAGGTTGGGGTGTGGTTTGTGGGTACTTCGAACCACGGCAATATATCAGTTGCACAGTTTGCGTCGATTCGGACACCTTGATGATGAACAGAGTGTCCGATGCTCCTGATGATGCTCTATTCTGCAGTATAAAAAAAACACGTCATTAATAGCTGAAAGGCAAGACAATAGTAGTCGTACACACCATATTTGCTGCATCAAAAATCGGTAGCCAAAGGTTTGAAGTAGCATGATAAATGGTCAGCCGGCCCGCCGAATCATACACTACCGGTGATCCTCGATCTGAGTAACCCAACCATCGCAGTTCTGATACAGCCGATAGCGGGACGCGTACTTCGCGACAGCGCAGCTTAAAGTTGACACACGTTACAATCATCAAGCTAATGTGTTGATCCTCATTGGCCGGAGCACTGTGATACGCCACCAGGAAGTGATCACCATACGCAGCAAGTGCAACAATCGGTCCCGCTACCGCTAGCACTTCCCGCTGAGTGCCACGAGCCGTAAACACCCGCACCAACCGGCTGTCCGTAGCAACGACGACGGTTTTATCCGATGCGGTCACTGCAATGATTTCCTCACAATCCGGCATCGTGTACGTCCACTCACGCTTACCAAAAGCAACCTGATTAATGCACACGATCTTGCTTGGTTGACCGTCACAATTCGGACTAGCCAACGCTAGCACCGTCTCACTCAGTCCTGCCATCGTGTGGTTTAGGAAGTTTTGCAAATGAATGCTATGATGCACTTGAGTGTCATGAAAATCCGCCTCAATTGAATTTTCCGCAACGGTCGCATGCCGGCGCACGATTCCAACATGATTGTATACCAGATAGCAATGTTCCCACTCGCACGGTGTGGAACCGGGCTGAAATGGAGGCTGCTGGGGGTAGGATTTTGGTACCATCCGTGGCTCATCATCATCCAATTCGGCGTCGGACAGAGGGACGTCAGGTTCCTCTACTGGACCCATAATCTCAGACTTGAGCTTATTCAGCTCGATACAGTTTTCATTCATCTCGTCAGTATCGGACTCTGCTTTTTCTGATTCTGCTTTTTCTGATTCTGCATTATCCAACACTTCGTTGACATCGTTCCTTTTTCCACCCTTTACGGCGCCCTTTTCGTCGTTTTCATCATTTTTAGTATCTAAAAATGTAAAGAAATTAACTAAATAATAAAGCTTTCCTTAAGAAGAACATCCCATCGTCATTCTTACATTCATCGAAAAGGTCATAGAACTCCCCAGGTTTTTGATCATCCTTTTCTTTTTCAGCCATTAGTACGATGTCTCCACCTTCGAAGTCCTCCTCACTGCTCTCGATGAAAATGTCCGTTACCGTGCCAACCTGTCCGTTTGCGTCGGAAATCGCAAGCTCACCGTTGTTCTTCGGATTCCATACCAGTTTCGTAATTGGATTTGCTTCGTACTGATGATCACCTTCGACGATTTTGCCCGTTTCGGCGTCCCATATGCAAACATCCCCGACTACGCTCCCGGCCGCTATATAGTCTCCCATCGGAGAAAACCCACACACAGTCAACTGCCTCGAAGGAATCGGATGAACGTATTTCTTCACCTCCTGCCAGCTTTTGGTGTTCAGCACGATCACTTCGTTTCCTTTCGGATAGGCAAGCAGGGTACCCTCTGTGGGTTCAAATGCCGGCGAAGCTGTGAAAAAAACCAAAGAAAACGTTTAAAGTTACTGCTATGCTATAGAAAAAGAGAAAACATAACCTACCAAAATATAAAACTGCCTCAAAACTCTTCACCGTCGGCAAGCCTTGTATTGTTTTCTTCAGCGCTTTGGTCTTTATGTCCCAGACATGAATCTTGCCATCACCGATACTGGCTGCCAGCAAGTCGCGTTTGCTTACGTCCATACTCAGCACTGGACCACCAAGATCCTCCAACTCAAACTGTTCGCCATTGTCTAGTGATAGCACTTTAATTGTTGCATCCTCCGAACCAGCGGCAATAAACTGTAAAAGAAAAAGTTTGATGATAAGATCCTACTGAAGCTGTAATATACCATCTTTTGTACCCGTTTATTCCTGACCAGGCAGGTCACGTAAGCGGTAAACCGAAACTCGATTCCATCCTTATCCAGGGAGGGATATTTGTAAGCCTGCACGGTGTTCAAATCCGTTGCAATAAGCACCCGATCGTCATACTGCAGCGCTGTCCAGACATGTTCGCCAACACACACCGTCGGTGGATCATCTTGGCCAATGCCGTGCCATATGCGGAAATCTCCGTCATATCCTACACTGATGATACATCTACAAAACAAATCACAAAAGACGTAATATTAGTTCAATCCTCGAAGTAAAGTTGGCACGAATCGATCTTACTCTCCATCAGCCTGATAAGTAATGGTTGTGTAGCCTATAATGTGCGCATAGCGCATAGGCGATCGATGAAAAGGCATACCAACTAAGATTATTTTACAATTAATAACGCTCCGATAAAATCCGATCTGTGTTCTCTCTGCTTAATTCGCCAGCGCGGGATTTTTGGCGGTTTTTATTTTGTTTTGACATTTCTTTCTCGATGACGAAGCACAACAAATGTTTGCCATGGTCCGCGAAACACTACAATTGTACGCATTCAAATTCAAAACGCGTCAAATTTTAGGAAGAGTTATTTAAACAAAATTAATTTCGTGCTACGTGAAATAAAGGAATTGCATATCAGAACTAGGAATACATGTAGGCTAGGTACATCATAATGCATTTCTACTATTTAGTAGTTTTCCTGAACGAATATTCCCTCACGGAACATGCGCTGCCATTCCGTTCCATGAGGATACTCAAACTGCAAAATTGCTTCTTCCTTCAGCTCTGTAGAATAGCCCGGCGATCTTGGAGCTATGTAGCACGCTTTCTCATTAATCTTGGCCGGACAAACAAATTGATCGTGCTGTTGATCGACAAACTCCACCATACGTTCCTCCATCGTACACGACACGGAACAGAAATCCCACATTTGCAAATGTTGCACCATCTCGCACAGTCCGACACCGCCAGCGTGTGGACAAACTTTTACTGAAACAGAACATTATTTGTCAATGATCGAATGATCTCGATGAGTTAGGCACGCTGAAAATACCTCCAAGCTTCTTAGCCATTAGATAGACGGCCAATATCTCGTTCACTCCTCCGATGCGTGCTGAATCTATCTGGCAAAACTCAAGTGCATTGGCCTGCATAAACTGCTTGAACATGACACGATTGCAACACATTTCTCCGGTCGCGACTCCGATGTTATACTCTCTGGAAAGTTTACAATAGTTTTCAATCAACAAATTCTAGCTTGTGCGAACAAACAACAGTACCTCAACGCTGCTGCAATTTTGGCATGACCCAACACATCATCTGGAGAAGTTGGTTCCTCGATCCAGAGCGGTTTAAACTCTTTCAAGTTTTTAACCCACTCGATCGCAGTATTGACGCTCCAGTTTTGATTTGCATCAATCATCTGCAAATGCAGAAAGAGAATATGAAGCATACAACACTGTTAAATATTCATAGAAGCATTTACTCACGAACTGATTGTCCCATCCGATTTCTTCCCGCACCAATTTACACCGTTTAATATCGTTCTGCAAATCTTGGCCCACTTTCATTTTGAATGCCTTAAAACCTGCAGCAAGATACTTGCGGCAGAGTTGGCGGATTGTTTCGTCGCTGTACCCAAGCCATCCTGAGAAAGTGAGTTGATAGTAATAGAACGAAACGTTTTCGTAGAATAAAAATTATTTACGTTTTACCTATCTGTGTCGTGTACGCTGGATATCCGTTTTCCAGTAGATGGCGGATGCGATCGTCCCGAGATGATTTCGTTTCTTGCAGCATAGCAATCACCTCCTCGGGAGTGATAACCTCTTCAATGTAACGAAAATCTATCGTTGAAACCAATTCCTACAGAGCAATAGAATAATTGTTCGTAGAATGCATCTCATTTACGGACCTAGTACGGATTGAATAAAA
This sequence comes from Anopheles maculatus, assembly GCA_002091835.1. Taxonomy (NCBI): domain Eukaryota; kingdom Metazoa; phylum Arthropoda; class Insecta; order Diptera; family Culicidae; genus Anopheles; species Anopheles maculatus. The sequence goes on from KZ062426.1 coordinate 125,567, forward strand.
TTAACAACTCGTTTCAGCTCGCGGCTTCAATTCGATTCAAAAGGAATTTGTCCAACTATGGGAAAAACAAACCTCGAATCCCCTTTTCTCTGCCCGCACTATGGGAATGCATTTCCGTCATAAAATGCAACCTCACTGACAGTTGTCGATTTTGCTCATCTGTCAAAGAATTTTTTGTCCATTTACATACGCGAATTGGATTTTTCTGTAAGCAACAAGTTTTACCAAAATTTTCGTCATATTCCCGTGTTATTGTGCCTCATTAACTTGTGTATTCTTCGTACCTTTGCGCTCCGCGTTGTAGCCAGTTCCGAGCAACAAGGGGGAAGGAAGAAGCATCACACGGTCAACACGGTGCTGCTCGCGCGGGAGCATCCAGCGTCCCGCGAGTTTTCGTAGTGAAAAATCAACACCCACCCACCCGGCCGTAGTCTCTCGGTGGCGAAAGAACGCGCAACGTACCAGAGGAAAGCATCGTTCTCCTAACGTCGCACCACATCATCATGGACAATCTGGACCAGCTCGCCGATGACGAGCTGCGGCTCCGGTTAGTGCAGTACGGCTTTCCGAACCTTCCGGTAACGTCGACCACGCGCAAAATACTGATAAAAAAGCTACGCCACCATATCGACACCGAGAATCAGAAGCTGCGCCGGGAATCGTCGAAAGCGGCACGATACAGTTCGGGCGAGGAATCGGATGGCAACGATGGTCGAAAGACGGTGACAGCCGCTCAGCGTAAAATGTACACCACCACCACCAGCAGCAGCAGCAGCAGCAACAGTAGCACGACGCGAAGTCAGCGTGCCACCGTAGGGAGTGGTTTTTCGGCAAGTGTGGGAAGTTCCGTGTCGATGCCTCCGCCCGCGCCAGCGAATGTGGTCCGGTCGAGTATTACGCGCGTCCCAATAAGCATATCATCATCACCATCATCATCAGCGTCTACGCCGCATAGTGTTAACAGTAACAGCAATAGCTTTGCCGGAACGAATGGTGCCAGCCCTAACAATCATCGTAGTAGCAGTAAAAACTCATCTCCAACCGTTGGCAGCACAGTATACATCTCGCCGCTGATCGTGCACGATAGCGAAGAGGAGGACTACTCACCTCCTCTCCGTGCGGGTATTGGAAGTGGGGTTGGAGTTGGTGGAGCAGGACTAACTTCTTCGTTACGAAGCCTTGGTAAGGAAGTGACAGCCCTAACCATCCCAGTGCAATAAGAAACAATAGTGAAATCTTTCCATTTTCTCCATTTTAGGCAACTTATCATCGACACCCTCTTCGCACAGTTCGCTGTTCCGGAAGACGGCTCTTGCCACCGGCAACATTACACCACCGTCCGCCAACAGCAGCATGTACAGCAACCTCGGTGGTGCTACGGACAATAATAGCAGCGGCGGTGGAGGAGCCAGTCTGCTGAACGACTCGAACGGCTCGAACGGTGCCGGTACGGGAGATTCACCGTACGTCAGCGAGTACACCAAGCGATTGATGCAGCTGCGCGGGGAAACGGTTTTCCAGGAGAACTACAACAACGCCATCGGTGGCATAATGGGGCGTCGGATGGGGAACAATAGTCTGCCAACTGCACCACGATACAGTGCCGCAGCAGCCAGTCATTTGCACGCAATACGAACAAACCATCAGCAACCAGGAGGTCCAGCAGGAGGTGGACTTCTGCATCATCCACTGCGCGCTTCGGGCCATCCGCATCTCCTGAACAGTAAAGGCACAACGTCCGGTTCGTCTCCATCTCCGCTGGGCAATTCCGGTTCGATTATCGCTGGCAATCACATCCGGCAGCGATACAGTCGTCTCTCGGGTGGGAACGAATTCAACGAGAACGATATCGTAACACACGCACAGCCCGCACCAGAACCACCGCGTATTCCGTTCCGTGTGGCGATAGGTAGTTTCATCACCTGGCTGGACGAACACTACGGTTTCAAGCAAACGTTCATACCGTGCGCCCTGCTCTGTCTGCTGGTTGTGTTTTTCTGTTCGGTCGCGTTCATGTACATGACCATCAGCACGGATCTGGCCAGTACGCTCAGCTCGATCGACACGCGGTACGACATGTGTGAGGGAGACGTGCACGGACTAGCGGCGACTGGTTGTGTCTTTGCGGCGGACGTCGAACCGGCACTGGAACTGCTGAAACTGATCGGCAACGAGCTGAAGGCACGCGTTGAAGCACATCACTGCCGGCGGGACGATGACGCACCGGCTGTATCGGGATTAATGTCTGCCGGGGAAGTGCTTAAGTATGCGAAGGAACATTCACCGTCCGTGCTTATACCACAGCTGACCCGGCACCTGCACGCCATGGAATATCTCATCGATAGGAACCCTCAGTGGCGCATTAACCACTGCGACGCCAATGGAGATCCGATCAGCTACGACGGTGTGCTGGAAAGGCGTTCCACGCGCTCGAACCATTTCACCATCCTCAAACCGAAGCTCCCGCTTACGTGCATGATTTACAACAAGTTCCAAAAGTTCTTCGTTATCGTCGGTGGATTAGCGCTAGTTTCGATCGCCGTACTCGCCGGCAACTACTTCGTCAAGTTCGTGCTGTACGTGAAGCAGAAACGGCGCGATCAGGTAAATCGTTTGATTAGCGAAATTATACACGCGGTCAGTCAGGCGGCACCGAATGCGTCCGACTCGGGCAACAAGGGTGAACAGCAGGCGGGCGTCGTTATCAATCATCTGCGAGACCGCTTGCTGGGGTTGGCCAATCGCCGCAAGCTCACGTGGGCGTGGAACGAAGCGCTCGCGTTTCTCGAACAGCACGAAAGTCGTATCGCGTTCGAGGTGGCCACGATTGGGGGCGAAGATTTTAAGATAATGCGATGGATCGATAGTGTTCCGTTGGTGAGCGGTGGTGCCGGTGGAGGTGGTAGTGCGGGAGCTTCTTCCCGGTTGAGCGGTACTACTGCCGGACCCGGTAGCTCAACCGCCAAGAAATGGCAAGGTCCAGCGTTCGACAACAGCAACAAGATACACGATCCACCGACGCCCTGTCTCAAGATACGCCAAATGTTCGACAAGTACGAGGTGAACGATCCGAACCTGAAGACGATCGTACAGGACGCGATCCTGGAGAAGGTGGGCGGACGGTGCAAAATCTACGACATTCAGCTGGACCGGAGCAGCTGCTGCGTGTACGTGCGGTGCGCTTCGGCCAAGGATGCCGGTATCGTGCACGACGAGATTAACGGTTGGTGGTTCGATAATCGGCTAGTGTCGATCAAGTTCTTACGGCTCGAGCGGTATCTGCAGCGATTCCCGCGGTCACTCGCCGGACCGGCCTGTCTGAAACCATCGAACAAGAACAACTCCTCCATGAGCCATCAGCTGGCGCTGAACAGTAACAATGGTGGTCCGGCTGGACGCTACTCGAGCAACGGTAGCAGAGGAGGCAATCGGGACGAACTTGACACAGACCCGGAAGAGTACGACGAAGGTGAAGGCGAGGAAGATGGCGAAGAGGAAGAGGACGACGAAGAGCTTGTGGCGGCAGCGGCAGTGTCAGGATCGGCATCGGCCTCGAATTCAAGAGCCACAACCGGGCGTCGTTCTGCCATAAGACGCCGCGAAGAAGACGACGAAGATGACGAGTAGTGGTAAGGAGAGAGACGTGCGCGGCTCCCTTTGGAAGATATTAATCATCACTAACACACACCCACACACAGAATGCGGGTGCGGATTTGCGGATGCTCAAAAGGGGATTATCCCTAGGCTTAGCGTCCAGTAGGATTTTTTTTTTGCCATTTATAATGTATCATTTACCACCCTTTTGCCCCGATGGAATCGCCATTTTTTATCCCATTATGAGAGCTTTCTTGCATTTTCCTTTATAAAAAGAGCGTTAACTTGTTTGGATTGTTATTTTTAACTACTTAAAAAATAAAGTGTCCAACAACACCACCCTAACACAAGCGTCAAGCGAAATCCTTCTGTAATTAGCAGCTTGAGCACATATGCAGAAGGAACTTAAGAGAGAGAAGATTTGTGTTTGCGAGATTTTGGAAATTGTGTGACTGTGGATAGGCACAGATCGAATAAGGAAGCAATTATTAGCTGCTAATCTCACAAAGAGCCTGGAATGGAGTCATCCTCCGCTTACGGTGCAAAAGAGGGGGTCCTTCTTGTGTTTTTGTTTTCTGACGAGCTTACTAAACAACTTGCAGGCGAACTTAGCAGATGGAAACGATTTTGTAGAGGGCAAAGGATACTGTAATATCGATAAGAATATTTGCGTAAGCCTAAACACGGTGTCGTACCATGGGCAAACACACACACACACACGCCGTGTCCTTAACTTTAAACGGAGCAGCAGCAGCAGGCGAAGGTGAGACTGTTTTTAGGGAGCGTTTTGTTGATTAATGATTACAGATTTATATACACACAAGCAAGTATACAAAAAAAGAAAAGAAAGATTAATATGTTCTGTTTGTTTTGCAACAAAGCTAATTGAATAATCCCTGGGCTAGGTGTTGTTTTAAACGTAATAATATTATTATCATAGAGAGCGAGAATGGGCGCCACGAAAACTAACGATAACTAAACCGCAAATCGAGGATAGGATATTTAAGTGAAAACGAACCCCCGAACAGAAAACAGAACCTGGCAGAAGGCAGTTAGAGCTGCCAGAAAACAAATGTTTGATTTCAAATGATTTTGTGCAATTTTCAGTTTTTAACTCTTTTAATCCCCCGCCAACCACCGTCAACCGAGAAGCGCACAAACTCATATGCTCATCATTTAGTTGCGGGAGTTGTACGGGGGGGTTATGTCCGGGTCTAGAACGTATCAGCAAAATTGTGTAAGGGACCCACAAACGGAATGAACCGCCCATCACTCTTCAAGGAAAAACTAAATAAATCAGAACTAGTTTGTACGATGCGAGTGTTTTGTGTTCTATTTGCTTCCGGCTCAGCACTTACCTCGGGTTCCATCTCTGCCAACAGTTGCCACACTGGAACGTTTCGTATGCGGCCCCAAAGGTCCCATAGTGCGTTGATGATGGCGGCCACCGCCAGGTGAGTTACACCTTTCTCCGGTCCGATCTGTGTTTTTTTTTTCATTTTCACCGGTATAGTGAGATGTAAATTGAAGCGGATCGATTGTGAACGGTCAAGGCATTACTTACCCAACGGAGCTGCGAATCGCTCGTCAGTTCACGCCAAAACACTCCGAAATGCTCGAAAATGCTGGCCGTAGTGCGACCCTCGACAAGTCGCTTCATCGCCCGGACAGCGAGCAGCACAATATCCGTACCACGGCCAAGCGTAAACGTCATGCCGTATCCAACAGGACCTTCGGCCGTACCGATCGTCACATACACGCAGGAATAATCCGGATCCGTGTGCTAAAATAGGAACGACTGTTTACAGCGGGTTTTCAGGTGGGACCTGCTTCAAACACATACCATTGCATCGGAACCGTGTGCTCCCAGCGACGTCGGCCATCGGATATCCTTTGCCTGTAGGGTGGTAATGTTAAGGCAACGATCTTTCCCCATCGCTTTACTGCTGATCATACAGGAAGACAGAGACAAAATGCACTCAAACACACAAATAAACGCACGCGGAACTGGCACAACAATGCACTTCGCTTGGGGAAATGGAACAGGAGAACGGGCACGCGTTATCTGCGATGGTTCTATTTATGTCGGAGAAGCAGCGAGCTCGTTTATTGGTAGTAGGTTTGTTTACACTGTGGCCGTCTGACGTTTGATTGTTCTTATCAATGGCGTCAAGATGAGATATCGTTCCAAGCGGAAGAAGATTAAGTAGACAGCATTGTTTAGTTGTCTTTGGCTTACGGTGGTTAAGCAGCCGCCGCCACAAACACACATGCGCAAAGTTTGCAATGAAACAAAATACGACAAGCAAATTGGTTTTAGTTTCCAGTTTGCATACTTATCGAACATGATGAAAAGTTCATTTGTCCAGCAGCAAAAGTCGTTTAAATCACTCACAGTCAAATGCTGTCGTCTGGATACCCATTATCTCGGTATTTCTGATAATGGATCATCCGGACATCATCATAATTTGGATGTCCTTGTGGGACAGTTCAAAAAGTTTTATGTTTTAAGAACAGCTCGTCTTCAATACTTATAAAATCAATATTAAACATAAGCTTCGATAGAACTCAACCAATCTGAAGAGATTAGAGTGATATTTCACATTGGAATTGTTGATCCCATCTTTTCCCAAGTAAGTGAGCCTTACATTAAAACTATGCTTAAGTGTTTTAAAGCTGTGAACGACATGCTCGTCCACGATCTATAATTTTCCTACCTTGGCTTTCTAGTCTGTTCGAACCAGTACAGTGAAGAGCAATTGTAGTACGGTGGTGTTCTCAATATTTTACATACATCCAAACTTAAACCGTCGGATGGAACGCGTGGTATGATTTCTATGAATATGAATATGATGTATCTCTTCCTGTTTATTGTGCAATGTGTTAAAGATTCACATACGTTAGAGATTACTGCACTGTACACAGGCGACAATTTCCAATGTGGAGCTACTACAAATTCCTCCTGCTTTTCTCCTCCACGCGAATGTCGCACGCCAAGACGATTATTATTGATTGCAGCTTTACTTTTGCTGCTCAGAAATCAATGTATGTTGTTGTGTTGTATAGAAATTTTCCCCGTCAACTGAGTTTGAAATTGAAATATAAAATTAAACTAATCTAATGCAGATAGCACCCGCCTGACAGAATCTAGAAACAGACGTGAAACAGATACATAATTTAGCTAATGATTGAAAGTTAAAAACAATATTCACAGCTATCGGTGTTTCACAAGATATGGGTCATTTGATTCACGGGAATTGTAAGCCAGTTTACGGGGTTTAGCGCAGATTTTTTTTGCAAAGCATCAGCGGTCCAATTCCCTTTTTCTGTGAGCACGTTTGTTCAACACGACAACGGCTTTCTTATATAGTAATAAAATAGGGGAGTTCCTTCTGACACGTATGTATAATTATATATTAGTTATGTATGTATATATATAGATGGTACCTTGCTTAGTGTTTCGGTGTATATATAATATGTCCTTTCTGTCTACGCAATTATGTGTGTGTGTGTGTGTGTGTGTGAGTGGTGGAGGGGGGATTGGGTAGTGTTTGATTACACTTGTGGGACACAAGTGTATATGCACTTCTCACTATCATGTTCTATTCCATACTAATCCACTGTCATGTTTATGTTGACCATATGGATTCTTTCACTCTATTCGCTTAAACTTGTTTGTTGTACGCGGCCTTTCTAGGTGGTTCGATCGTTTGTTTTGTATTATCATATAATATGAACAAATCAAACACTGTAGGTCATTAACAATTTGTCTTTTGTCGATCATGGGGAGTAGTTGTGTGTGTACTTTGCATTAAAGAAAGTCTTTTTCTGTTTCATGATTTGCCTTGCCCGCGTGGTGCCTGAGGTACTGGCATCAGTACGACCTTTGCAACGATACCCGAATCCGTGTTTTCTCCATGCTCTCACAATCAGAAATATTTATCGTAATTTGAGGATAGTTTTGTTTGTTTGTTTAAGCCGGCTTTAAATATAGTGCCGCTTTTCTTACGGGGAGCTCTACTTCACTTTATAGTCCTTACACATTGTTGACTAATGTTACAATTATCTACAAAACGAACAACATCCTATAATCATCCCTTTTTGTATGTGATGTATATGGTGGCAAATGAAAAGCGTCAAATAAGGTGCTTCGCGTTTACAAAATTAAGGTGCTGAGTTTATAAAATTGTTACTAAATTAGATAACTAAGCCTGTTTAAGGATGAACTGTAACAAGGAGCAAGGCATATTGAAACAACTGGTTAAATGCAAATGTAAATCCTGTACGGAAAGAAAATAACTTTATCCTGAGAGCTTGTTTTCTGCAAAAAAACATAACTAAACTAGCAATTGAAATCGGTTCCAGAGATTGCCCGCCTGTCCATCTATCTTAATGTACTAGTATGCATCAGAATAATCATAAAAGGACTTTTGCTTTGCATTGCCCGGATATATTCAGACTCTGATTGTGTATCTTTCTCTGTTCTCTCTCTCTCTCAGATCATTCACTCCACACTAAACAAACCATTCACACTCTGATGCCCCCATATCTAGGAATCATCAGTAACTAGCAAACCATCATCCATGCATAACATTTTGCAGCCTTCTATTGTATAGAACGATTGAAAAATATACCATCTGTCACGTTCGGTCGCGCGCTTAAGTAATCTTCCGATTTTGCATTCTTGTACCATCGATTCCGTAATAAAGTCTCTCAATCTGCTATCGCCTTACTAGTTTTTATGGGACAAAACCGCAAACATAATGCTCTACACAAAAGCACAAAGTGGACGTACGAAACAAAACTCCCATATGACTAGAATGAAAGCTTCCTATCCTTTGTTTTTTTTTAACACCGAATGCAAACGTTATCCAAATAAAATAATTAAAATTGAACAAATTATCGTTACCGGGACAATAGAATGTGAACTGGGAGAAAAGGAGAAGTCGAGAGTTGCGATAAATGATCGGATAATGGGTTAATTATGCATGCCATTTCGCAAATATGCTCATCCATCTGCTCGTCTCCATTAAAATTGTTGTGATATGAAAATTCGTACTTTTGAAGTGGTCTCTCTTCCTGGAAATAACTTGTTCGAATAGTTTTCACCTATCGATTAGACTGTAACATGTGTGCGTGTGCGTGCGTGTTAAAGGGGGAACGAGAGACGATCGGGGAACAGATAAAGAAATGGGTAGGGGTGTTTGTTGAGTTTTAGCAACAGCAGCAGCGCTCCACTAAAATGGGTCATTCCAGGAAAGGGAAAAGCTCTGTGCCCCACAGCTTTCCTAATGCATTCCCAACCGACACCAGCATGATGGGTGTGCGTGTGTGTCTGAGTGGTCATTATTATTATCGGCATCCTTTTACCGATGCGGTTGAACCGCGGCGCTATCTACAGATGGCTGGAATCGTAATCGGGAATGTGATTTAATTCCGTTTCACTATTACTCCAGCGGAACAGGGGCGGACCGTTGCTGAAACAGTACTTCATTGAACTGGGAGAAAAGGAGAAGTCGAGAGTTGCGATAAATGATCGGATAATGGGTTAATTATGCATGCCATTTCGCAAATATGCTCATCCATCTGCTCGTCTCCATTAAAATTGTTGTGATATGAAAATTCGTACTTTTGAAGTGGTCTCTCTTCCTGGAAATAACTTGTTCGAATAGTTTTCACCTATCGATTAGACTGTAACATGTGTGCGTGTGCGTGCGTGTTAAAGGGGGAACGAGAGACGATCGGGGAACAGATAAAGAAATGGGTAGGGGTGTTTGTTGAGTTTTAGCAACAGCAGCAGCGCTCCACTAAAATGGGTCATTCCAGGAAAGGGAAAAGCTCTGTGCCCCACAGCTTTCCTAATGCATTCCCAACCGACACCAGCATGATGGGTGTGCGTGTGTGTCTGAGCGGTCATTATTATTATCGGCATCCTTTTACCGATGCGGTTGAACCGCGGCGCTATCTACAGATGGCTGGAATCGTAATCGGGAATGTGATTTAATTCCGTTTCACTATTACTCCAGCGGAACAGGGGCGGACCGTTGCTGAAACAGTACTTCATTTGTAGTGGATCGCCGTTCTCCACGTAGTACATCAGATAGAAGTTGCACATTTCATCCTCGTTAGTGGCACTGCAAATAGACAGATGTGTCAGTAATACAGTGTTTAAGCTGGCTCGGCTATTAATTACCCAATTCGCGTGATACGCGTCCGATTGCTTTCCATGGTGCAGCGTGCAGCGAGACGATCATTCTTCCGTATCGGATTACGGCTTTCCACCGGATAGAACATCTGCGGGGTTAATGGGTCACGCTTGCCGAGCAACGTCCACTGGTCGGCACCGCTTTCGTCCTTGCGAATTCGATAGCCCGAAACCATTCGGCCCAAACTGTGCGTGTGCGTACGGTACGCGAACGGATGGATCACCTTATCCTCCTGGATGTCACAGAGCGTATCCATGTGCTCGGTTGCCATCGGTGGAATGTAGCCGGCCGTACCGAGCAGTATAACGCCGGCCTGCTTCGACAGTGGTTTCGTCGTGTAGTGGATGAATATTCCCGAATCATCGTACGTTGTTCCGTCTGGTGTAAGCGTGCAACAAGCGAGCGAGCGAGAAGATAAACGATAATTAAGCTTATTCCGAGTGAGACAACTTCGGAAAACCATCACCGACCGGGAGAAGATTAAAATGAATGTAAATTAATGGAGCTCACAAACTAATTGGACGAGGGATTTATAAATCAGTACCACACCGATTTGCAGTCCAAAGAATTGGAAGCTTTGCAGGAGTGCAACAGATTACAAGGTCAGCTTTCTTTTCCCATTAGACCAAAGCACGTACGAATTCCCGCACCCGAGTCCTTGAAGTTCTCCCCCCGGGAGCTGACTGAGCAACAAATTCAGGACGACAGCTTTCGTTCGACTTTATCGTACCACACGACAGCAGCAGCAGCAGCAGCAGCAGCCACAAATTCAATTGCATTATTCACGATCGAACGATTTTGCGTATCAGGAAGTTATAATATAGGAAAGGTGTCAATACCATCTCGTCCTTCCGACAGAGCGAACTACTGTGCTGCACAATGTTGCATGTGACAGAATAACAACGAGGACCTACAACGGACGGAGACGGGTTTGGCTCGTTTAAGGTAAAAGAAATGTAGCAGCTGTATTGTACATAATAATGGTCGTAATAATTAAAAAAAGGAAACACAGGAAGATCTATAGTTTAGCTCGCCTTAGACACACTATAGCAACAAAGGCGTTTCAAAGCGCTGCCTTTTACGGTCTGTTAGCCCTCAAATATCTGTACAAAACACAGAAGGAGTGCTTCTCTTTCCAACTCCTATCATCCCTTCGACCGTCCCAAGAAACGGTCCATCCAAGTCTTCGTTGGAGCGCACCTCATGAATGATTTATCGAATAATTTCTCCCTTCTCGTAGGTTGCCGACGACGGCGGCACATTCCGACCGGCAGCAAACAGTGAGGATGTCAATGTCTGGTAGCGACTTTTCAACAGATCCCGGGGATGGATACTTTGCACGTAGTCTCACATCGGAGCTGTGTAGTCAAGGTCTATGTCAACATCTCCAGCACCTTGAAATGGCTTTCTGCTGAATTACCACAGCGATAAATTTGTATCCTTTGAATGTAACGTACCGCCGCAAGAACGGGACGATCCAGTTCGACGCTGTGATTTGAGATGATTTAAATTTATATGCGAATTTTGCTTACTTTGTACCGTCACCCGTGTTGTGTTTTCACCTTTCCATCCCCATCGAATGCATATTAATTTCAAAATCGAAGTACTTCGCCTCCTGTAGGATACAAATAGCGTTCCAGCTTTAGATTCACAGTATTGTCAAGACGAAAGCCACTGGCAATCGTTTAGCTCGAAGCTGCTTGACTATTACCATCCTTTCTTCAGAAGGTGTCAATAGCGGGCCAACTCTTCCGTCGGCAATCTTCTCCAGCACGAAATGGGAGCGTGTTTGTTGTCCGAACGATACGAGCAGCAGGTCTGAGAGAAGATTACCAAATGGTTCGAGGAAACGACACAATAAATCCCACAGCCCGCTGGTTTCTGGTTACACTACGCAAACAACAACCCGAGCATGACTCGTGGCAGTATTTAAGACAACAAAATTGGACAACATCATTTGGATGCTGTTCTTTCTATCTTCATGTACAGCCAGAGTACCACCATCATTAAGGCTTAGCATATCGCCGTTGACAGTAATTACAATATTACGTCCGTTGATAGCTTCGCCTCTAATAATACACACTTGACAGCAACGGGAGGGTTTCAGAAGTGTTTTACAAAGTTCAGTTCCAATAATTTCCAAATCAAGACGCAAAAAAAGCGACTCAATCAGTCGTGAAAGAACGCTTGTAGAATCTCTGGTTTGCAGCACGTTTTGTGAAGTATTCAAAATTCTTGTCCTCAACACTTCTCGACACAACAATACGAACGTTGGTGGCTTTACATTTTCCGTTCGTTTCGTGACGTGTCGCAGGCGTATTTTTGGTATGAAAATTTATCCTGAAAATACTACGGACGGGGAAAACAATTTCCACGCTTTCCACAGGACGCTTCAACAGGTGTCGTATTCGTGATGGGTTTCGCGGCGTGACGATAAACACAATCGACGAAGCAGTCAGCAGCACGTCATCGCCACTTGCTTTCCGGAGGTTAGTGAGCAGAATTCAGTACCGAAGTATCTCACGCACAATGACTGTGTGTATGTGTGTGTGTGCGTGAAATAAAATATGAATCGTTGAAAGTGCTGAAAGCCCGAACCGACTGCCGTGCGAGCAGCGTTTCTTCTTTTCCGGTTGGAAGTTTTGGGAAAGGATTCGTAGAATGGTGCGTTTTTATTTCTTCGCGGCAAACGAGCAAACGATTAATTTCTTCCTCGACACATACTACGACTCCCCGGGGGGCTCTAGTACGGAGCCGCTCCAAGTTATGGTCCATCCCGCACGGATGACAAAACTTTCCAATCTACCAATTTGTTACTCCTGACAGAAATGCGTGGAGCTTTCCAGCGAACGCCAAACAGCATAAAAAGAAGATGATAAACCACCTTTCCTGAGCGTGTAACGGGTAACCATCATCAGCATGTAGTACCGTTTTTTGTTCAACCACCCAAAACCACTCCCCCGAACTGAAACATTCGAGAAGATTGGTTATTTTCATTTTTCGAGGATTGCGCTAACCGTACATGTCCTTGGCTGCGCTTCGCGTTACGGTACCGGTCTTTTGGGATGCTGTTGGTTAGTGCCCGCTTGTGTCCGCCGCGTTCAGTTCATCTCGGGAGGAGAGCTGCGTGGGTTGCGATGGCATTTATCTCGGAATTACCTGCCACCTACACACGCATTACGCTGCACTCCTCCGAACGCTAACGACTGCTTCACCCCAACCCTCCGACGCACAGCAGGAAGAAAATCGTTCCAACAAGTACCAAAACAAGCGTAACAACAGGGAAAAGGACATACATTAGCGGAGCTAGCTGTTTGGTGGAGCAGGATAAACCCCGCCAACTCAATTAAGTTCGCTCCCTTTCTCCGGGTACACAAGTGGCAAAGTGGATCCCAGCGGAGAGTCATAAAATTTTGATTCATTTCTAACCGCAAGTCGCGAGTTGCGACGTAGCGGATAGGATCCCGACCGGCGGCAAATATATGTGGGTGGTTTGCAAATGAATTTTCCAACGTCAACCGAGTATCAGCGAGACCTTTCCGCAAAAGTTTTCTTAGCACAGGGTTGCGGGTTTCCGTCGGATTGCTAACCCGAAAAGTTTCTAACCCTCGTGCGTCGACGTGGTGTTCGCCGAAATTGTGTTCGCTCCAAGTTGGGCGAAAGATTCAATAAATAACACCACAAACAGACAGCCTGATTTACATACGTGTACGCGCGCATCAACCATTACCTTTGAACTTATCGATATGGGCGTAATGGACCTGCAGCACGATGTACTGGATCGGCGAGTCCTTGCCGACCTTAAATCCAACGCCTTCCGGTAGCTCCAGCTTCGGTGCGTCACGGGCCCACGCGTAGATAATCTGCGACGCAGCACCACTACCACAGGGACTGCCACTTTCCTCACTACCACCCGCCATCTCGCCACAGTTCCTGAGGGAATTACGAGCAGGAAACAGGAAACAACATTTTAAAAACTGCCACTTCATCATTTCGAGGGGTAGCGAAACTTACCATACGGCTGATTCGGAACCGGGCTGGCCACAGCCATACAGCAGCATATGGTGGGCGGTGGCCATCGTGGCATTCGGTTCGAAGCCCACTTTACCAGGGAAGCGAAGCGAAATAGTGACAAAAACACGAACAAAACATTAATATAGATAATCGAAACAAACTCCTCGGGAAGCAAACTTACCGATATAGTAGCTCTTCGTGTAGTCCACCTTGACCGGCGTGCAGAGGTAGAGTTCGGGCTGGAAAAGCAAACAGAAGCAAATAAAAAAAAAATTAGTTCGACGGAAAAGTACACAAAAACTTGCGGTGAAGTTGCTCACGGGTCGCCGGAAAAGTTGGGATTGATTCGTTGAGTGTATCATTAGTAAAATGATGGCGATGGCCGGTTGCTGTGTTTCCAAATTACCCTTAGGAAGAAATCGGACTGCCACGGCCAAGAGTTTCGTTAATGTGTGCCTCATTACCAGCCATGAATCCTTTTTCCAGGGCCACAATTAGTGTTCCGAGTATTGAGATGTTGACTGTGTGAATATTTTAGTATCGAAGCGGTTTAACTCACTGACACACACACACACTCGGTCACAGGATGTAACGCATTGATATGACTAATTGTCGGTTCTTTGAAGCGTCTATTGAATATCGTGTTCAATATCTCGATAGCATCAGTGTGCATGTCGGGTTTCCATTCCCGTTTACAGCCTGTCAATTGGTTCAATTGAACAATACGATCACACAACAACCGAACAATATGCTTTTGCGAATCCATCAGTATGAAAAATTTTTAACAGCGAATCCAAAAATGTGGTTTATTTTCTACTTCAGCCACCTCGACGAGCTAACGACCTCGAAAACTATTAAAACATCATAAAAAAGCATCCATCACGACCAAGCGACCGAGCGACCGCTTGTTGTGCCAAAGCTTATTACACTCCTGAAACCATTCCGAGAGATGGATGCTTTTAATCAAATGAACTCTGCAAGAAATCTGCAACCCCCTGCCCCCTTACCGTCACCGTCGCCGCCTGTTGCTCCTACACAGATAATCTTCTGCACAGCTCCCAGCAGCTGTGCAATATGCGCGCTTGGGGAAACCTAAATTGAATTCACATTCACTGCCACTCACTACTGCCCCATTTGCAAAAAGCGAGTACGAAGCAACGGCAGGCGATTGACGTTCGTTCGTCGAAATAAATTGAAAGTAACAACACCCGGGGATGGACGGACAGAAAAGCTTGGAGTGTAACGCCGGTGGCTTCGAGAACGTTCCCGATGGAGTTTTACACGGCCACGAGATCCGGTTTGACTCCGATCCCTTATCACCGACGATGCTTCTGTGTTTCCCCATTATCCCAGGGAAAATCCTCCGATGCGGAGCGACAGAATGGAAGAATGAGTGGAACCCGTAATGAAACACCAAGGAAAACTACGCTGCTGTACGCAATCAGAAAGTGAACGGGAAAATAAATCTCTCCACTGTTTCTTGGTGCTGTGGAAGACACACCGGAGAACCTGGATGCATTGGGGATCGGGATCCATGGCACATTCATTTACTAACGATCTCACATTATTCCGGTGCCGTACCGCCTCGTTGTGGTAATCTGTACGGTCGGCTTTTCGTTTTTATTCGAGGTCATACTGGAGGTCAAGCTGTGATAACCACCATCATTGGATGGGTTTGGATGGGATGGTATAGGTTAATGGGGATAAGCGGAGACTATCATTTTGCATATCTACTTGGAAGTAAAGGGAGATCCTGCTTTTCGTCCTATTCCCATTTTTAGATACTTGTTGATCTTCCCTTTTTTTGGGTGAGGATTGGAAGGACAACAGAAGGACATCCAATTTGTGGACCAACAACGTGCCCTATCGAAAAGACTCGTCCTTCCGAGGAAATAACGAACTGGAACGGTAACAATTTGTGTAGCATATGCGATTCCGATCGAATCGAATGGAAAACATATTTTCAAGCCCATTCCAAACGAAAGGGGATAAGCTTTTGTTCGGTACATGGACATCACAGCGTCCTACACAGAGGTTCTCTTCCGTCGTACGTCGTACCAGTGTCTGGCGAGCATGTTTGGTTAGTAAAGATGGTTTAAATTCAAAATGTCATTACGTCCGATCCAATCCTAGAATGAGGGTAGAAAATTGGAAAGTAAAGGTCACCCACCAGTTGACCGCGTTATAATATCTTACTGCTTGGGTATATTGGCAAAAAACAAAGCAGTTCCTCAAGATATGAAAAAAGCTTCCGTACGCTGGGAAAATTATTCATTTCAACACCTTCAGTCGTGATTACGGACGATGGATAAGTAAATTACACTCATTCTCGACACTGTGCAGCTACATACACACTTCCGTCCGTGGGATGTGGGAGCAAACGAAACCAGACCACCAGGAGTCCAACGAGCTCCAACACAGTTGGGTGGTTTCCTTGTTTTTTCGTCCTCTCGCCGTAGCTACAACTTTGGCAAGCTACTGCTCACTCGCTGCGTGGCACCATTTTATGACCGTGATTGGGAAAATACCAAAGCCCGCACAAGTCAGCAGGCAAGTCGTTTCACTAATTTCCATAATTAGCGTTATCTGCCCACGGAAAATTAAGCTGAAGCGAACAAAACATCCAGAAAATCAAGTACACCAACGACGGTAAAGCTAGTTTTCAAAATGCGAGCGTAGAGCGTGCGTGGTGGGTAATTAAAAATATTTTCTGCCAAGTGTAGTACGAAGCATTCCCCTCAAGCAATGTCTTGCAACTACGG
Organism: Anopheles maculatus; assembly: GCA_002091835.1. Taxonomy (NCBI): domain Eukaryota; kingdom Metazoa; phylum Arthropoda; class Insecta; order Diptera; family Culicidae; genus Anopheles; species Anopheles maculatus. Next base: position 142,143 of record KZ062426.1, read on the forward strand.
TAAGGTTTGCTTTTTTACCATATCAATCGTAGCGATGAAAGTTTTCAATTGAAGATTCCTCAAATGCATCTGCTTGGTGACTGATTTCTCGAAATAATTAATCTCGTCGGGGAAAACATCATGTTCTGAGAACACATCTTGGAATGTTCCAGAATACGCAATGACGGAAGAACAACCTTTCGCGGGGTGTTGAAGGTTCTTGTACTCCGTGGTGTATAAACCCTCATCAATCTAAATACCTCGAAAATGAGTTGCACAAGACAACAATACAAGAAAAGAAAGATTCTATTAACATTGCCCAAAAAACCGTTGTCCCAGGAGAGTGAATGTTCGGCGAAGCAATCGTCCGCATTCCGTCACTGGATGTTACTCCGCCAAAGTAAGGCAGCAAATCAATGAATCGCGCGCGACCCGTCATGTTCGAAGAAGATGAGATGGGGGCACATCATCCCGGTGCCCAAAAGTGGCGAGCGGATTAAATAACCTTCCCGAAGAAAGTTTCCCATCGCTGGATTTGCGTCCTACCAAAACAACCGAAAGTTGGGAGGAAAAATAGAATTCCTGGACGGACCAGGATCTGCCCATCGTTAGGTGTTTGCCGTATCGCTTCGCTTACGCTTACCGCTTCTCCGAAAAGGTACTATACACGTGTGCAACAAGCGTCATCATATCACGTACGAGGTAGTATGTCGGCTTTGTTTTTCAATCCGTCAGGTGCTCCATCATCCAGCACCAGCACCAAAAGCTCCTTGAGCGGTGCTGGTGGTTTTCCCGTTTCCAGCCACAATAACACCAAACATCGCAACCAATCGAAGGATATTGCCTCCACATCCTCCGAAAAGCGTCCACAGCGCGCTACCGGTCTAAAATTAGCCAACCTCCCATTAGACCTCGGATTGGGGCAAGGATTTTGCTGACGGGCGTACGGAACGATGAATTATGCTGCAACAAACCAGAAACAAGCAACGGGGAGCATCGATGACGATGTTCGCCGAAGACGCTTTATCCTTTCACCCGATGGTCTTCTCTTGCAGCAAAGAGTACGGAACAGAAGAAGAAGTAGTGATCCATAAATAGCACCACCTACACGAATTGATTCATCGAACGATGGAAAATATTGCGTAGGCCAAAGTGTGTGTGTTTTCCAAAAAAAACTTCCTGTTCCCTGACGAGGATTTCACATCTTGCGTCCGTAATTTGATGCCGAAGTGAATAATATCGCTTCATTCCTG
>KZ062427.1:0-43714 GCA_002091835.1 Anopheles maculatus
AGCATCTGCCACCACCGGAACCACAACCAAAAGGACATCGCGTTTTAGAGAAGGTAACACAAGTTTATTCTTTAAACAAAAAAACCTGTTTACTAATGTATCTAATTGTTTGTTTTTGTTTCCGATACAGACTTCCCGCGATCAACGTGCAACGCGTCCACAGCCACCTCCAGAGCAGCGCTCGAGACGTCCCCAAACACCCGATTCTGATCGCGCTTTGTCCCCACCGAAGCGTTTGAAGCATGTGGGCAAATCATCCAGCTCTGGCCAGCCAGCCGGTTCGGACGAACCACGACCATCGAAGGTGCGTACCTCGAAGCAACAGATATCGGCATCATCAAATGTGGCCGGTGGATCGAACGGACACGATGCCGGAGTGTCGGGTGCTTCATCCTCCTCCCAAACGGCCCTTGCTGCCGCCTCAAGCTCATCGAGCACTGGCCACAAAAAGCATCATAAAGACAAAGGTGCAGATAAATTGCGTGCACGGGTAAAAATTGAAGGCGAACCGAAGCGTCGCTCCAGGCCCCGTTCACCGTCGAGCGGTTCGGAGGAATCGAGCAGTAGCGAAAGCTCACTGCCCCGGTTTACGGCCACCACACGCATGACACTTTCCGAGCGCTTCGGTAAAATGGCACAGTGGAGCGTCGATCGATCGAATATGGAAAATATGCGTATTACGAAAAATTCGGCCGGCGGCGATCTGAAAGTGATGATCGAAGAGGAACTGGAAGCGCCACCGACGCGTTACACGTAAGTATAGGGACTAGTGATGGGCGCTCGGAATCGGAACTACCTGTTTCCGATTCCATAGCTGGAACCGGATTCGGAAGACTGTAGACGGAAACCTGCAAGATGAGCGTGAGCGAGGTAAGAGAAGGGTGTTTTCACTCGAGAACTGCAAACTAGTGATGGGCGCTCGGAATCGGAACTATCTGGTTCCGATACCATAGCTGGAACCGGATCCGGAACCGATTCCGGATTCGGGTGCGGAACCGATTCCGGATTCGGGTGCGAAACCGATTCCGGATCCGGGTGCGGAACTGATTCCGGATTCGGGTGCGAAACCGATTCCGGGTCCGGGTGACCTATCCTACCAGATAACCAGACCTATCCCTACTTAAAAAGACCTATCCCTACTTAAATAATATAACCAGACCTATCCCTACTTAGAAAGAACCAGTTAAACACATCTTGCAACGGGCCCCGGATCCGGACCTACTGTTCGGAATCGATTCCGCAAAATTCGGAGCGCTCCGGAATCGATTCCGATCAAACCATCATTTCGCCCATCACTACTGCAAACGCAAAAAAAACGAACCATGAAGACGTCGTAGGCAGTACTTGACGCCGGTAACGGCGTGCGTTGCCCGGTACGTGGACGACGGTAGTGGAAGCTTCGGATGAAGCGGCAACGACTCGAGCAAACAGAGCGAGTGATAGTTTTCCACTTCAAGAGGTATATCTGGAAAAAAAAATGACAAAAGTAATGTTTTCCATCATAAACTCACACGCGCTACCGTGTTGGAGGACGATTTGGAAGGCGAACGAAATCCTTACCTTGACTGTCGTTTTCGATACTGTTGACGATTTCGTTCCGCGCTAGAATGTCATTCCTCAGCTCGTCCTGCATGAAGAATGCGGCCGACACTTGTGCCTTCGATTGCATGTTGATAACGTGCGATGCAGGTCCCGGGTAAACATGTCCTTAAAGGTGAGCAACACATAAACAGCGATTAATCAAACACATCCACCTAGCGTGCTGCCGAGCGTTGTACGAAAGGCGACTCTCCGCCGCGTGGGTTGTAAAAAGCGTTTGCAATAAGGGAACGGCAGCTCTTACCTGGATGTGTATAACTTAGATTAATTTGTGAGCTTGCTATGTGGACAAAGGTGTTATCAGTCGTGTTAACTGTACTGCTCGGCGTTAATTGATGGTTGGCTGCCGTTGGGTAAAAGTACGTAGTGCCACCAACATTTTCCTGTGGGAAAGAAATTTCGGGCGGGAAAAAGAAAAGACCAGACACGAAGCCGAAAAACAAACGAAGGAAATTGTACATTAGGACAAGCCGGCGATATTTGATGTTGATGGGTTTTCTTTTTTTCGAGGTGTTGTGGCATAAACGTTTGGGATCATGGGTGAGCAAAGGTGTGCGAGAAGCTTTTGTGGTACAGATTTTAATGTTTTTTTTATGGCTGATTAGATTTTAAACAATTAACAAAATGTTCCAAACATTTACAAAAAAAAAAAATCCTTTTATCGAAAAATTATCGTTTTAGGAAGGACAGCGATATAACCTTAAAACTGACATGTGGAACACATTCGAATGTTACTAAAATTTTCAAATAATAAAATAAGAATCCCACGAGAAAAATGAAACATAAAAAAATCACAATTAAAAGGTAATTTGCCACAAAATAAAACACGGCGCAAAAAGCAAAACACAGAAAGAGAAAGAGAGAGAGAGAGAGAGAGTTGTGTGTAGTTTACTTGATGAATGTTGGTGGTAATTGGCGGTGGTGAAGGTTGGGGCGTAATACGGGGGGATGTATTAGTACTTTGCGGTGATTCGTTTCGCAGCAAGTTTCGTCCTGCAAAACACAAACGAGAGAACATCGTTTAGTGATCGTTACTGTTTTGGGGGCGGGGACGAGAACAAAATGAACGACAACAACGACGCCTGGCACGCACTTACCCTTGATCGGTGTGACCGCAAAGGCGGATGTGCTGCTAAGTGCACCGGCCAGTATGTTGCCGGGCACGGGACCACCACCGCCGCTGCCGCCACCACCACCACCACCACCGCCGCCGCCGCCGCCACCCGGCCCTACATAGCCTCCGTTAGTGATCGCGCTCTTGACCACCGACGGTACGACGGTCGACGGTTGCTGGGACGGTGGTTGGGCGGTGGCCACGACCGTGCCATTGTTGCTGCCGGCGACGGCGGTACCATTGTTGCTGCTAAGTATCGAGTAGGACGAGTAAAAGTTCGGCGACGAGGACGTGCTCAGTCGATTGTTTGGAATGAATTCGGGCGACTGTGGTGTCACCTGAAACATGGAGAAGAACGGGACGGTAGTTAATTTTGCATCGCGCGTATGGTTTATCCTGATACATTGCCGGAACAGCAGACTTACCTGTGTTTTCTTGAGCGATATCGGAGAGTCGAGTGTAATCTTGGAGAGACCCATCGGCAACCCGTACGTGGCAGTCGTTCCATTCTGACGACTCTGTGTGGAAGATAAAAACGGGAAAAGAGTTAACTTCCAAAAGCTATTAGGCGTGTAATACGACACTCTCTTACCATGTACGTTGCCAGTTTGCTCTCGGAAGGAACTCCATTGGAGGGTGGAAAGAACATTGGATCCATAGTCTGCGCGATCCTAAGAGAAAACGGAAACAAAGATATACATTAAGATGCAAGCGAATAAACTATGTTTGTGAGAGATTTCTACACGGAATAGAGCACGCTTAGAGGCATAGGCAAGATGACTTAATGGCTGTACCAGATGTACCAATAAAGGCGGTACGAGTTGTGGTGTTGACATAAGCATCTGCTGGAGTTCCTAGGCAAAGATTGAAGATGGTCAACTGTGTATCGCTTCAAAATACAGAGTGAGTCGTCTAGAAGAGGTAGTTGAAGTTGAGTTCATCCTATTTTAGATTAACTTCATCTAGCGAAGCACAGGATCTCTAAGAGTCCAGATTTTCAAGACAGGTTAGATACTGATCAGCTTTTCGTCAGTGATCAGAATAATCATTTATTCCTTCTAGAACTAATCAACTTTCCTCAACAAGTCACATGGAGTGTACTCAATAGATGCTTCGTTCTGGGTTTGCGTGCACACCTGCTATGATATTGGCTTTTTTGACGCGACAAACTATAGCCAAATGATGTTCTACACATTTGGCGATCTCCCTAGATAAGTTGCAAGCAACGAGATCGTGCCTTCCACAGCGAAATGAACGTTCCCAAACGTTCCCTTCTATCTCCTACATGACCTAATGCCTAATAAAACTTGGCAGAATACAATCTACAACCAAACCTCCATGGTTACAGAATTGAAACCATCGTGCCAATTCAGCGCAGACCTTAGGCTTGGCAGTTCTACAATTTCAACCCCTAAAAAACGCAAAACCAGAGCAGCAGCTGCAGGTGCTGATGAACGCACATTGTAAGCAGACGACAGCGGAAAAGGTGCGAACACGATCTGCCCAAAACCACGGGCGAGTAAAAGAGAATGTCGGTCACCGGCTGGTGGCGCTTGAAACGGTTATGATTTCTCAGTCCTCCTCCATATTTGCCATTCTCTCCTGTCTCGTATGCGGATGTGTCTGTGTATTGGAGACCTAACAGCGGCGGCTAAAAAGCTTCCGAAAATCGTTTCACTGGAGCCACACGAGAGGGGCTCACACCAACAAAAAAAAGGCCCACGCGTCAAACTATTATACCACAGAAATAGATACGAAACGAAACGAAACGTAAAAAAACGACCATTTTATGCGTAGGCACCACACAAAGACGTAGAAAGGACGCCCAGATTGATGCACAACCCACGCCGTTTTGCATAGCGCAAATGGATGTCGGTTTTGTGCCCGGCGCGGAGGCTGAAAGGATCAATATATGCATGCCACAATTCCCACCAGCAGCTCGTCGGAATTTAGTTTTAAGCGTAAGCCCGCTATGCTCAACAATAAACAATGGAGTAGCACATGCAAGCCAGCGCTGGGGGGTGCTGGTGGTTTAATTCCATTAATTGTTGAGTGCAGATCATTAGATGAAGTAAGCAGGGCTTGTTCTCGTGCCCACAAAACGCGCGTTGGTTGTATTTTTCCCCTTACTGGAGGAGTGGGGCACATTAAAGCACATTTTATTTGAAAACTGTATCCAACAATTGCATTAGTGCCATGTCAGATAAGTGGTGCAATTGAACGGAGAAAAAAAGCTTTATTTATTTTATTTTTCCATAATTACGGCTTAACGCCGTATTGTCAAAAAAAAACTTTGTTGTACATGAAAAAACACAGTTTATTTAAAAAGGCCTTCTTAACGCTTTCCAGAAGAAAGGTTTAGATTTTAATTTATAAAAAAACATGTTTTAACTTCCTGTTTCATTGGACCGTAGAGAAAGAGAACCAAAGAAAAGAGTAGAATTTGTTGTCACACCGGCAGCCATTTTTGTTTTCGTTCTCCTTTCCGTGATATAAAAATCAACCCTTCTTCCATACGATTATAAAAAAGACACACACAGTTACACACACTCCAACACACAGGCACAGACGGGCACATAAACAGCCGCTGTATGTTTTTGATCGTGCCAGCCCTTCATCGCCGTAAAATGTAAACAACAAACAAACGACATTGGGGGGAGGCAACAGCGAGCGTGACGCATGAGCAGCTGACAGCGCACTGTGGTCGAGCGAGTGGTCATTGGTATGTAAATTTAAATGCGTAAAAAATGCTCAAATCGAGTGACCATCGTTATGGAGTGGATTTAAATGACCGAAATAGTACTGTAAAGCGAAATAAACATTTTAAATTTAAATAAAACATACTCTTAGGGCTAATAATCGTAACCAACTCTCTGTACCCTAGCGAGTATTCTCGCGTAATACACACAGTGCAGTTTGGGGAACAGTGAACGAGAGAGATTGTGAATTTTCAAGCAGTGAATGATGGTGGTGGTGTATGAACCGATGGTGACGGCAGTGTGTATACGAAACAAGGTCAATGTACAAAACATACCTGAGTGTGTTTCGTTATAGTTCACTTCTTTGCCCTCTTCTGCTGGTGCTGCTGCTTCTTCTTCCACTTCTTTGTTCACTCTGGTGCTATGGTAGAAGAAGCAGATCGTCCCCTATACCATGCGCGATCAGGGCAACGGTGTGAGGTTTGGGGAGTTTTGCTCGCGGGCCTGGCGCTGCAGCTTGTTGTTCCAGTTCGTCTGGTTCGTCGTGTCCCGGCCCGGCGGTCGCGAAGATGACGGTGTGGGTCGATGGGGGTTGGGAGGGTGGTTTTGCCCTCCACTTTTACACAAACATACACAAAGCCGCACACAGCACAGCACAACACAGCACCGTCGTCCTCGTTTGTTGCGCGCGATGCTTTCTCTCACGTTGCGGTGATCGTCTGCCTCATCCAACAAACAGCAAATGCTGTGCGCGCACACCGTGATTTGCCAAACTTTCTTTCTCAGCACACCACCACTAACTACTGCTGTCGTCCCGTGAGTTTCGTGGCGCTAAAACCGTTGCCACTGATCGTGCTTCACTGCTTTCACACAACACACACACACGGGGAGGAAAAAACGAACAAAATAATTAATTAAGAAAGGTGTGTGTTTACACATTTGCAAGCGAAAAAGAATTTTGCACTTTAGAGCACACTTCAAGGAGAGAAAGGGCTTTGCATTTTGCAACAGCGAGCGCCAACCGGGGCAAGGTTACACACTAAGTCACGTTGGTTAGAGTTTAATTTAACAACTGTGTCGCATTGTAAAACACACTCACAATTGTGTCTTTCATTCCCAAAAAAAAAATACTTTTCTTCAACTGCGATTCAAAGCCACAAAGGGGTTGAAAGAAAATCGCGATCCTTCTGCATTCGATCGGCTCCCCGGGATGAAAGGATGAGATGCGATGAGATTGTTTGACACTTTCATCTCGCTCACCGAAAATTAAAAAAAAAACGCATACCGTGTTGCACACACAAACACCATCTCATATCATCGCATCTCCCCGATCGTTTTTCTCGCTAGCAACACACATCACCACCAACAACACAGCAACCATTTGTGATGACGCTTTTTCATCATCATCATCATCATTCATAATGAGACGGCGGCATTGGGAGAGAACGAGAGAAATCATAACAATTCGCGCATTGCCCATTCCGTTCACTGCACTTTTCATTCCACACACACACACACACACACCCATAGAAACAGCCAGATATTGCACCGCATTTAAAAACGGCGGGGGAGATTTGTGGGTGAAAATTTTGCTTCAATTACACTCGCTTTTCTACCTATATTCTACCGGTTCAAAGAAAACGCTCATTTTGGTTTGTTCCGAGTGTCATGGCGGCCTAGAGAAAAAATGATGTATTTACAGTGCGTACCAGAATGGGTTACAGGTGGCACTGGTCGAGAAGCAATAAAGAGCGCCTCCTTTCGCGTAGTTCAAGGGAGGATGGTGGGTGGTTAATGGGGGGAGAGCGGGTGGTGTTGTAAACAACACGTCCGATAGGGGGACGCCTTCTGCTCGTGTTCTTCGAGATAAGGAGATGGACAAAAACAACGGTCAACATAGCGGCGCTGGTGAAAAAAAAAACGAAGACGAAGAAAACACACCGCGACATTCTCCCCTCCAGCGGTTGGCGTGGTGTGCGTTTTTTTTTTGTCTTTTCTCGTCTTTCGTAGTAGGCAATTTTGAAACGCAATTTTCTCTGCACCAAACAATCGCATTAGCACATCCGAAACACCAATCAATTCTCGGCCATAAACCAGTCGTCAATTAGCAATACTGAGAGGGGGGTTGGATTGACGCACAATCTTTGCGTGCGTGTGTGTGTATGGAAGTGTGAGGAAAAATGCAACAATCGTTTCCCACTGTCTCGTTGTTTCAATAATTTCAGCGTTCGTGGAGCGTGTTTACACACTAGAACTTTCCCATCTCACATACGGCTGCTGTCGTACAGAAACAACTGTTACCAACACACGCACAGTAGCGCACTCCAAAATCAACGCACACACGCACACACTGCACACGCCATCGTGTGAAGCAGGGAGCTGTTGAGGCTATTCTTCGATTTGTTTCACTTTCAAAGGACATTCGGTCACAATTCGCTTCCGGGCTTTATTTTTCACAACTAAACCTGCATTTTACCACCATCAGCAACGTCCGGAAACGGGAGCCGATGGCATTTTTCTTGTCGTCACGTACACCGTCAGCACCTTCAGGGGAGTCCGTCGCCATGTACGGAGTCTCCTGCTTGGAATGCTGTTGCTGTCCTCCACGGTAAGTGTTTTTCCGTCCGTGTACACGCCGCACAAGCGAAGGGAAAAGAAAAGAAAATCACCACTTTTCCACACACCAACCAGCCGTAGTAGGCTGTGACGGTGTTGCTACGCTTTTTTCCAACACGGCGTGTGTTTTTTTTTTGGAGCACACACATGCAGGGCAAATAAAAGAATGCTACGCAATTTACAACGAAAACATCTGAAAGGTAAGAACGTGCGAACGTATGCTGGAAAAAGGTGACGGAAAAACCCACACACACACACACCATCCAAGAGTGAGAGACCTCCTGCGGTCGCAAACGCGTTGTTGCTTAGCATGTGTGCCGTTTTTTTGATGGTGTCTTTTCTCTTCTACGCCACTGTATTTTGTGCGTCGTTGATACTTTGCGTTTGTGGAGCGTGCGTTTTATGCGTGCGGCCTCGCAACGTCCTCCGTCCGTGCCCTTGTACTACAACAAAACACACACACACTTCCTTCACACCACCGTTAACCATATAGCCGACACAGACGACGCTCGGAGCAGCAACATAGCAAACAACAAAACCACTTTGACCCGAAAAACACGCAGCGCAAGGACACATTCATGCAAACCACACACACACACACACAAACACATGCACGTACGCACGTACAAGCGTTATTCACATCCCTTTCCCTTTTGGTTTGTGGCACTTTGTAAAGGGAAAACTAATGTTCAACAGCAGCGTGTTGCATGATTTGTCCACCGTACACAAATTCATCACGCAACACGGCCGATTACGACGATGCTCACCATTTTTCGATCGTGCAGCAGCGGAGTGTTGGTATTTTGTCTGCACACACAAAATAATACGTCTTGTGTTTGGCAAAACGCACCGTCGTTTCGTTTTGGTGTGACTGTCAGTTTCGCGTGGGAGCTGGTCGTCTCGTTCGCGCAGCAGCTCTTTGTATGGCCATCCTACTCTGCTACGTTACGCGGAGAGAGCAATTGAGCGACTCTCTCGCTGGCGAATGTTTGATGTTTGGGGTGCGTTTATACTACACTGCCGGTGGTGCTGGATTGACATTTTGGACTGAGAAAAGGCATCATGGCGGATTTTGAAATATGAATTTCGTTGCTGTACAAACGCATGGTTGTAATAATTACAATTACTGAAAACAAAACATATTGAGAGCTTTTTCATTATAAAATTCATTCTCTATAAACGTTTGAAATACGACACAAAAACTTAAGAGGATGTGATATCCCGTTACGCACATTGTACAACACACTAAACTCATTTTATTGTTGTTTTTTGTATGTTTTTTTATTTGGAAATGGTTTATTATAAATTAAAAAATCTGGACATCATTCGTCACAAGTTTTTTTGTTTCTTTCTTCCATTGTTTACGTGTGTGTTTCTTCTTTTTGTTTTCATTTCATGCTAATGATGGAACAGCCAGTTTGCAATATTCTAGATTTTGAATTACATGTTATGTTTTGCTGCTGCTGCTGCCGCCGCTGCAATGCTACAGTTTTGTAGTTTTATTCCCATTTGTAATTGAATATACGGAAGCGTCTACAAAGTGTACATGTGTCGCTTTGGATTTTGTTGTTGCATTTGTTTGGTTGTTGTTAATTTGTTCTTTTGTGTTTTGTTTTTGCCTTCATTACCCTTGTACATAGCGTTTGCTTAGTTTGTTCTATATACTCGTATTACTTTCATCGCGACGATACCTAAGTACAAGAATCTACAGCATATGCGACTGCTCGTGTACGAAACGGATTAAAAATCGTATTCTACTTGACTTAAAGAATTTCTAAATGTGGAAAAGATAAAGTAGAAATGAGAAAAAAAGCATATAATAACTTTCAATTTGTGACTCACTATTAAAACAAAATCTTTAAAATGATATAGAAAACAGTTGACAAGAGATAACAAAAAAAAAAAAACTAATTTGGTAACAAAACATCACGAAAAGATTCTTCCGAACAGTGTGTGGTACAAAATCAAGCATCTGTTGATTGCTTTAGCACTAAGTTTAGCCGCACTACTACTGAAATATTTTGTTTACAAGTATCAATAGCCAATGAGATTAAATTTTGACCTTTGCAGTGTCATCCATTGAGATTGAGTGTGTGTGTGTTTTTTTCTTCTTCTTAATAAAGTCATCGCCAATTACGTTCATCCAAAAACTGTTTCCTATCCACCGAGCTGAGCTGAGCAATTCTATTAACCGGCTAATACATACTAAACGTGAACGGAGTAATCACGACCAATTGTTGTGTGTCTCTGTGTGTGTGTATATGTTTGTGTTTAGTGTGACACTAGTCTACGACCTGAAGCAGAGTATATGGAATACATATCGCGGAGCTCTAATGCCGTCACGAAGGTGACAGAGATTTTGTGAGAAAAACAAAAACCACACAACCACACAACTTCCCGATCGCGGAGATCCTCTCTCACTAGACTAATCGCGTGGATTGAACAGTTTCCATTTTTACTACAGCAAGCAACGGCAACGGCCGTGCAAATCGACTCGGGCCACTCAAACTGTATCGAGCCCTACTAACGGTTACATTTCAAGTTCAATTAGTAAGAAGAGTGTTTGTTTTTGCTTTTTTTTTAAAAACGATGATTTCAAATGGTGGTAGTACATAGTGTTTTGATTTGCAAACGTCAGATTATATGTGGAGAGTTGAGGTTGTGTGACACGCGGTCTTAAAACACATCCTACCCGCGGGCTAAGTGATTGCTTAAAAGGATCCAACTCGGCTCGCATTCATCTACACAAGGATGCACAAGGAGATGTAGCTTAAAATTGAGTTCTTCTACTTGCGAGGAAAGGACCAAAGTGTCCATATTGTCCCCAGGGGTAGCAAAGATCCTTTAAAACACACTCGTCCTAATGGTGTAAGTTGCTTTGGTTTCGTTGAGCGAGTTGAGTTCTTTGCGCGTTGCGAAAGAGTTGTGTCTGTGTCTGTGAGACACTGTCTTTTTTGGTTAGTTTGTCCTATTTTCTGCCACATTGCCATCACTCGTTTTTGGGAGGGGCAGTAGTATCTTTACCATTCAACAACCTGGTTTTGATCTCATCGGCGAGCTGCATTCGGAGTAATTTCTTATGTTCACGCTCATCTAACAGCGCGACAAACACTGAATCCATCCTCCCGGGTATATAGTGGCCGGTTCAATGCTTGTGTGTGTGTATGTGTGTCGCGCGACTGCGTAATTTATCGCGGAATTAGGAGTAACGTTGTTTCCTTCTAGCGAACCGGATATCCCTTTGCTTAATTGTGTGTGTAGGCCTTGTGGAAACATATATGCCAAAACCATGACAGTACAGACTGGTTAATGGGTGGATGAGATGGGTGGAAAAAGGGGTGGGAGAGAAGCTAGGTGGGGAGTTCGCATACTTGCAGCAGGAGTTTTCATATAATCTCCCAAATTAACTGGACGATCAAAACGTAACTTTTCTAATGCCTTCGACTAAGTCATGGAGAGATAATAATAATGGTGATCGCGGTGGTAGTAATCGTAGTGATAGTAGTAGTAGTAGTAGTAGTAGGCTGGCTAGTAAACGCATGGAAGGACGCATTCAATCCTGTCTGTTGCTCAACACGCATGGACCATATATCTTGACCTCGGTTTGGTTTGTCTTTTCCCATCCCCGTTTTTCTAAACTGTTGCTTACAAACAAGTGTTAAAGGAATGCTTGAACAATTTGCTAAGGAAAGTTCCCTGTTTTTTGCTTTCTTCTTTCACGGACTAGTGCTGCTTCTTACGAACGTGTCTTATTCCATACTTAAGCGGACATATTCGTTTACTACTACCGTTCGTCTCTAGCCATCGTAGCGTTAGTACAGCATGGCGGAACCTTTCGCTTTCGCATTATTTGTTTTGTTTGTTTTACCTGTGTTTACCATTCCCCCGCTAATTCTGGTGTTCTGGTTTTATTCTCGTCGATCTGTTTGCTACAGCACGAACAAACCCTTTTTGTACGAAACGTTAACGAACTTACGATTAAATAATGTTTAGCCTACGCTTTTAATTTCTACTATAATGGGTTTCCTTGCCCCCAAAAAGGATGTCTCTACAGTCGGGTCAGCAAACGGAAAGCTCTGGTTAAACCGGGCTTACAAATTCGTTGTTACTCCTGTGTGTTTTGTCTGTGTAACGATTAGAGTATTAACGAAATGGTTCTACAATCCCTCATTTTTATAGACTAAAAGCGCATTTAATCAAAACATATATCGAAGATTCTATAGAGCACTCAGCTACCTTTAGCATTAACTAAACCTTACGAAGTTAAATGTGAAGTTTTAAGGGGAAAACTCAAGCGGCACAGGAAACGAAAACCTAAACCCGGTGCTAACGTAACGTCTCTTTATGTACAAACTCTCGATTGGCTGGCCGCTAGCTGTGTGTGACTAAACAGTGGCATTCTCCCGCTAAGCTTACTTCCCCAATCACCTGACGGATGAGACGGGACACATTCGCTGGTTGAAGGGGAGAGATTGGGAAGGAATTTATTGCTTCGATGACAAGAAAACTCAAAACCTTCCAGCGATGAGTTGGTTTGTTTTTTTTTTTTGCTGCTGACGCGCTCTAACGTGATCTGCTCTAACGATGAGATCTTGACTTTAAACATAGTTTTTCCGAAGTGCACCACTTCACTACTACTCCACGTACGGTTGAAGCAATGTCACTCGATTAGCTGGTTGGTGTGTGTTCGTGTGTTTCTAGCTTTCAGTTTTGTCTAACAAACAACGCTTTACTCTAATGCGCCAATTAAGTTAAACGGTAGGTAACACGGCACACCGACTTGCTAGCCCGATATTTCGAATCTAATCTGCTGCTCAATTCTGCCTCCCACATGCGCACATGCGTTGGATTTTTTCCGAAATTACGTTGGTTTTAATCTCACTCGTTTAAAAATCTAGAAAATATAACACACATGCACATTGAACGTTTACCGCTTTTACGCTTCGGGTTTTTCTTTTGTTCTGTACTATATTTGCAGCTTTTGCACGATTTGTTTGCTTAAACTTTGTGTTACGCTCTGTTCGTGTTACCTTATTTGCAAGCGGTGCTTGAAAGCTTGCTTCTTTTAAAAAAGCGGCTAATTATGTCAGCTTTTGTATCGTTTTCTTATTTCTTTTCTGCTTTACTTTGCTACAACACTACCAGAGCATTCCCATTTATTGCCTGCTAGTTTTGTTTTGGCATGTTTGCAAACAGTGTGCTTTTGTGGTTTTATTCTAAATGTATCGCGCTTTGCGCTACGTTTGCATGTGCTTTAGCATTTTCCCTTGTATGTTGTTATTAATTTGTGTTTGTTTTCTCCTCTTCTTCTTCTTCTTCTCGATACCTTATAGATTCGATCAGTATGTATCAACGGTGAGCCCTGAAATTGTGTGTCTCGGTTTTGGTTTCTACCTTCAACCAAACGCCCCTTTAGACGATCTTAGGGAGCGGCAGCCATTATGGCAAGATTTTGCTCCACGAAAAAAAGGTAATCGTCTCGCTGTCTCACTCAATGGTTAGTTGCTTAATTTTCGTACCTGGTTCCAGGAAGGAAACCCAGAATCATTTAAAGTATGGGTTTTGCTTTTTCCCATTTAAATGTTTTCTGTTTACATTTCGAGACAAGATTGATTGTGCACGGTTTTGTCATTCTAGTATCTCCGGTCTGCTTTGTTGTTGTTGTGTCGCCTGCTAATTACCCACAGCCCAGTGTTTGTAGCAATGTAATTGAAGTTTTTTTTTGTTTTTGGTTGTTGTCGGCTGTAGCATGTCCGGCGTCCCACATTCTAGACAAGCAACGTTCGACGATGGGTCGGAAACAAAGGTTCGCACTAAAGAGCGAACTAGCACAGCTAATCAGCACACGCAGATCGGTTCAAATCGGTGTAGTTGTAGTGGTAATATAGTTAGCTAGTAGTGTACGGTTTTTTGTCCATCTGACCCCACTAGACACTAGTAGTGCTGTATGCATTTTTAAAGAGCTTTCTCCTCTATAGCCTAGTTGAAGTAAAACGGGTTAACCGGGTAAACACGCACGTTTATACTGTGTATATAGAAGAGTACGGTATGAGTTGGTTTGTATAAGGTAAGATACAATGTGCTCCTGTTTCCCTAAAGTAGCTTCCCAAATGTTTTGCCTTTGCAGCGCACCTTAATAGTAGCTTAGCGGCAACTGTATTTGACATGACAAAAGTTTTAACCTCCTTGAAGCGGCTGGTTGCGTGTACCCTATAGTTGCCTATCGTACCCTTATCGTGATACCCTGCCGATAAAAGCGTGCAGTTTTTGGAGTTTTTCGGAGCGTCGTCACCCTGTCGCCCTCGTCAGCGGCGTCCGCGTTAATAGCACAAAGTTTGTAAACGTGATTGTACGATCGTTCGGGTGCTGCTGCTGCTGCTGCGGCGAAGAAACTGCTGCAGACAAGTCCCACTCTAGTCGTCCGGATCGAGCCCGATCAGTTCGGCCTGGAGCCGGCCCTTCGTCTTGCAGCAGATGGTGAGGAAGAGCAACCGGACGAGCAGCCGGAACTGTTGCGACATGCTCGTCATGATGATGATCTTCCAGAACGAGTTGAGGATGCCGATCCAGACGGCACCGAAGTGTAGCAGCGGATTGTCGATCGTTTCCCCGGACACGAGTTCGTAGATCCGCAGCCCGATGTACGGTGCCCACGAGATCCAGAAGGAAAACACCAATGCGAACGACATGCAGTGACTGGGGTTCGCTAGGTTCTCGGCGAGCGCCGTGGCGTACTCCTTATCGTGGATCGGTGCACCCGATCGCACTTTGCGCATCATCGTGAAGATGTAGCCGTAGTTGTAGACGATCGAGATGACACTCGGCCCCAGGACTAGGATTGCCAGCGTTGCGCTATAAGCCGCCATGTTGCCCCACTCGAGCATACAGATGTTGGTGGTTTTACTGTAGTTGGCCTCGTTGTAGCCGAGCAGCGGTGGACAGCAAAGCATGGCTGCCGAGATCCACGTGAACGCCATCCAGCATTGGCATCTTTTAGGGGACGGGAAAAGGGCGTTTGGAAAAAGCGGGGGGATACGATAGGAAGTGGACAGGGGGCCGAAAAACCGAAATGGAGAAGAGAAGCGAGAAGAGAGCGTGGTTCCGTTAGTTGGGTCGGTTTCCGAGTGCTCTTCGTACGGCACTAGTCACTAGGCGTATCAAACTCCCAGGTATTTTTATATATATACGGTATACGGTAAAACAAAATGTACGGCTTAAGGCATCAACATACGGGATTACAACATAAGGAAGCGTCAGTCAACCCCGACGGCGGTTGTGGTTGTGGTAGGTGATTTAGTGGTTGGTTAGTGGAAGAGGCACAACAATATCTACGCGTGGCGCTACTAGACACAAAACATTGGTGCCCATGATTGGGGCGTTCAGGCTGCTGCGTGTTTGCAAAATCGTTTACGTGGTGCGCAGCCGTGCACGTGCCAGCGAGAGTACGGGAATGCAACAAATTACCGACAACATACATGTATCTAATCAAACGCTAAGCATTTGCCGGGTGTAAGGTGGAATTGTAGCACTGCTCTACGCGGATGTACATGAATGAGACCGGAGACGATGAGTTGAGAGGGTTCAGTAACTAGTAGCTAGTCTGTACGATTGGAATACTAACTGAGTAAGTAACTTCATACGGCTTTACTAAAGTCAAGGTATGATTCCCTTTAGCTAACACTAGTGTCCCTAAATGACTTTAATCGGTATTTCAGAGTTAAGTATTTTTATGGTGAATTTAGATTAAAATACTCTGCTATAAGATGCTTTTTATTTATAGCAAGTAGACTGACGTTACCTCCCAATATTTCATAGGTTTATTTTTCGTTTATAAAATTATAAGTTTATTGAAACAGAAATAGGTAGTTTGTACTATTTGCACAAACTTTTTTAGCTTGCTTTAAACCAATTGAATTAAAAATGAATTATTAGGATTATTATTTATAGTAGGATTATTGAATCAGATGGCAAGACAATCATTTCCAATAGATCGTATCAATGGCAGACGATATTATCTATTATTAGCAGATGATATATCAAACACATACACGGTGCCATAAACATTGAAACAATAATGACTTATCAATAAAACTGTACAAAAATGAGTATGGCACCACGCACCGGAAATCTTACTAAGCTGACGGAGCTGAGGCTTTTATGGTTAATTGGTCAGCTTAGAAAGTTTTCAATAGTTCATCTACGCTCATGCATTACAAATACTTTGCTACGTCATTTGCCAAAAGACATCATTTTATTAGTCATGTTTGCTTTGTCATCTGCTTCATTTGCCTTAAATTCTATTAACTCGTATTTATTTACAGAAGGTTTAAACTATGGATAAATTAAGAAATTTATGGTAAATTATACAGTACAGTGCAATTTTCATTATTATCTCCTTATTTTTTACCAGAAGTAACGTAAAATGACACGAAAATGCTATCAGTAAAGAAATAAGTATGATTTTACTAACAGAACGAAGCGAACCACATACGCGAAGGAAAGGAAATGCGTGTTTGCGTAAAATGTATGTATGTACAAATATTGTGCTATAATTGCTTAGTGTAAGTGTTACTAGTGCTCAAACGATCTACACTAGCTGTATACCATCTACATTCATTCAAAACTACCTTGGAGTGTGAAACATATTTTAAAACTAAATAAAAACAATCTACTTTAAGTTAAAAAAAAAATAACTAAATTCAGAATATTTACATTGGGAGGACGAAAGGAAGCAAAAACAAAAGGTAAAGGCACTTTCTACCATTTTGTTTTCCGTTACAGAAAGGCGCTTACAGAAAAGCCAGAAAAATTGTATGCCAAAGTATTGGAAAATATAAAACAAAAAAACCAAACCAAATGCAGCCCAAATATGTACAGGGAGGAGACAAAAACAAGTATAGTTTACGCTCAAACCAGTAAAAAAAAAGGATAGGTAGAAAGTATAAGAAATAAAGAAAGATAAGTAAACAACTGGCTAAAGTATTCAAACCTTCCATTCCTAGATATTAGTATTTATGAGGGGGGTAGAACATCACACACGAACAAACATCGATCAATAAAGGGTTCTTCCGTTCTTTCGGTTTTCTCTCTCCCGTACGCTTACACATACACACAAACACACACACACAATCTCACACCCACAAACACACGCACACATACACGTACACATATAAACACACACACACATATATATGTACATACGCACGTACGCGTATGTAAAAGAACGCCATGTCGATGATGTCAATGGTGAGAACGCAATCACAAAATGGTAATTCGTTAGATTTTGGGTGTATGATGTGTGTGTGTGTGTGTGTGCGTGTGCGTGTGCGTGTGTGTGTGTTTGATGTTAGATGGTCAACACGCGACGGGTGTGTGGTGTGTAGCGTAATGATGGAGAGAAGAAAAGTGGCGAGATCGACCGCAACCAGGCGCGGTGCAAATAGGATGCCATAAAAGTTTGCCATAACAAGGTTCGGTGGCGCATGAACCGACCGGACGTTGGGAAGTTGGGTACCATGGCAAACGGAACGAAAGAAAGAGAAAGATTCAATAAGATACGGAGCAAAACTTGGGTTAATGAAGAAGAGGAGGGCAAACCAACAAAGTAACACAACAACAAAAGGAAAGGATACATTTTTTGTTTTCGGAAGAACGGCGATCAAAAACAATTGGACAAAGAGATTTAGATAATGAAAACAAAAGACTGGATAGAGCAATAAAGGTTAGAGAAACAAACCAAAGAACTCATTCTCATTTTCCCAACCAACAACAACAACAACAATCGTAATAAATAGGAAGGGGAAAACTCTTAAGAAAGATTACACTGTTTTTATCCTGGTACGATCAAGAAGTTAAACGATTCTTGATTTTACGAAAGGTGAACAATGAAGTAGAAAAGTTTAACAAAGTTTTTTTTTATAGCAAAACACTAACAAAGTGAAACAACCGGGTACCAAGCAGTTAGTATAACGGAACAGTTTGTTTGTTTGAGTTTTTTTACTAACAAAACATCAAACCATATCATCATTCACGTGTCCATCATCGTCATCATCATCAAACAGTGTGTGTATTGTAGAAAGAAAAAACTGGTTAAGGAAATCAAGAAAAACCGAACATCGAAAACACACAGTGTGAGTGTACATTATACAACTACATCGTACAAACAAATCATATACACATACACGCACACACACACACACACGCACACTCAAACACACGCGCGTACAACAACGAAACAGTCACACCAAAGTGCGATGGTGTTTTTTGTAAAGGGAGAGGGTTCACAGTTAGGCGAGCCGAACCATGGGCTCAGGAAGTCAAACACTGTGTCTGTTGGTGGTTGGTGTATCGATATCACACCCACAAACACACGCACACATACACGTACACATATAAACACACACACACATATATATGTACATACGCACGTACGCGTATGTAAAAGAACGCCATGTCGATGATGTCAATGGTGAGAACGCAATCACAAAATGGTAATTCGTTAGATTTTGGGTGTATGATGTGTGTGTGTGTGTGTGTGCGTGTGCGTGTGCGTGTGTGTGTGTTTGATGTTAGATGGTCAACACGCGACGGGTGTGTGGTGTGTAGCGTAATGATGGAGAGAAGAAAAGTGGCGAGATCGACCGCAACCAGGCGCGGTGCAAATAGGATGCCATAAAAGTTTGCCATAACAAGGTTCGGTGGCGCATGAACCGACCGGACGTTGGGAAGTTGGGTACCATGGCAAACGGAACGAAAGAAAGAGAAAGATTCAATAAGATACGGAGCAAAACTTGGGTTAATGAAGAAGAGGAGGGCAAACCAACAAAGTAACACAACAACAAAAGGAAAGGATACATTTTTTGTTTTCGGAAGAACGGCGATCAAAAACAATTGGACAAAGAGATTTAGATAATGAAAACAAAAGACTGGATAGAGCAATAAAGGTTAGAGAAACAAACCAAAGAACTCATTCTCATTTTCCCAACCAACAACAACAACAACAATCGTAATAAATAGGAAGGGGAAAACTCTTAAGAAAGATTACACTGTTTTTATCCTGGTACGATCAAGAAGTTAAACGATTCTTGATTTTACGAAAGGTGAACGAATGAAGTAGAAAAGTTTAACAAAGTTTTTTTTTATAGCAAAACACTAACAAAGTGAAACAACCGGGTACCAAGCAGTTAGTATAACGGAACAGTTTGTTTGTTTGAGTTTTTTTACTAACAAAACATCAAACCATATCATCATTCACGTGTCCATCATCATCATCATCATCAAACAGTGTGTGTATTGTAGAAAGAAAAAACTGGTTAAGGAAATCAAGAAAAACCGAACATCGAAAACACACAGTGTGAGTGTACATTATACAACTACATCGTACAAACAAATCATATACACATACACGCACACACACACACACACGCACACTCAAACACACGCGCGTACAACAACGAAACAGTCACACCAAAGTGCGATGGTGTTTTTTTTTGTAAGGGAGAGGGTTCACAATTAGGCGAGCCGAACCATGGGCTCAGGAAGTCAAACACTGTGTCTGTTGGTGGTTGGTGTATCGATATTGAGTGGGCACTTGGTTAGGTGTGTATAGGTATCTGTGTGTGTGTATGTGTGTTGGTACACGCCAACTA
The DNA here is from genome assembly GCA_002091835.1 of Anopheles maculatus. Taxonomy (NCBI): domain Eukaryota; kingdom Metazoa; phylum Arthropoda; class Insecta; order Diptera; family Culicidae; genus Anopheles; species Anopheles maculatus. The sequence continues at coordinate 19,677 of KZ062427.1, forward strand.
GTGGACACTATACACACACACACACACACACACACACACACACACACACACGCATTGCAGACGACACTAGTTTCGAGGAGGAGATTGTGGAGTTTGTGGTGTTTGGTTGTGGGACCTCGAGCGCATGTCCTGTCGGCACAGTGCCGGAAGTGCAACATTTACCTGGTTTTGGTTTGGATCGTTTCGTACCGCAGTGGCTTCCGCACTGCCAGATACCGATCGACCGAGATCCACATGAAGGTGTAGACCGAGATGGACCAGAGCGTTACCTCCAGGTAGCCGACCATCCGGCACACCACATCCCCATAGATCCATTCTCCACTGAACGCAGGATAGACCGACAGCGATACAATGAACAGTCCGCACAGCAGATCCGCTACTGCTAGCGACAGCAGATAATAGTTTATAACCTCATGGGGACCTGCAAGAAGTCATAATTATAGCAGCGATTCGTTGGAACTGAGGGGACAGAGAGACTGCCCAAAACGAACAAAACTCACCCTTAAAGTTAAGATATGTAGCTACTACGATGAGGTTCGAGATGACAATGGCGACCGCTAGGATGAGGATGATCGTGGCCTGCGTGAGCGCCTCCAGGGTTGAGCCGGTTTGTAGGTGACTCAGCCCATGCATCGTAACTCCTGAAACAGAGACGGGCGAGATAAGCATTGCACCCACGCCGCATCACTGCGTCACCGGATCCGGGATTACCTCACATCCGGTCATGACGTGGCGTCGGCGATGGGCACAATGCGTACTAGCTCGAACCGTCGTCGTTGCCGTCGCGCTCGCTGAGTGTTCGATGCCGATTTGCCGCCGGTTGTCGATGTGTTTCGTTGCAGCGATACGACGAACAGCTGCTCATTTATTGTACACACTGACTGTGAGTGGGGGATTATAAGCTCATCGTTCGTTCACAACGTTTTGCGAGCGACAGCTGTTTTTAGTACAGCTGTACTAATACCGTGAAAATGGTATGGAAGTGGAAGAACAATTGATTATTTTTTACGGTTTGGGATGTGCGCCAACGATTAACAACACGGCAGATCTGTGGAACGAGATAAATCGACAGATATTGGAATGATTTAGTATTTTGTGACATTTAGTAGAAGTAGTATACTAAGAGCTTCGCGTGGATTTGATTATAGCTATAAGAAATGCTCTTGCTATTGCGTCCGTAGCTAAAAGACGCTTAATTGTGTTTATTGAAGGTCATTTCCTTATGAAATATGACTAAAATAAAAAATATAGATAATTATTAATAGATTGATGCTAAATTAAGTATTGTATGTTGTAATAATCATTCGAATTATTTGAAGAAGACGAATTAAAGATCTAAAAGTTTACTACAGATGTTAAATCTTTTGAATCCATATTTTCTTCAGCTTCTTGTGAAACTTGTAAATAAAATTTTGTGTTTTTTAAATTTATAAAAAGTGCTTCAATATTAAAATATTAATCACCCAAAAACGTCTATTAATGTTTAAAGATATTGTGAATTCCTCATATACTTTAAACTCCTAAGGATCAAGTTCTTTTGCTGACTATGTAACTATGTATAACTGGCACATGTAAAGTTTACTAATTATTTAATTTGTATTAATTGGTCATGATTTGTCGTTAAAATTTGTTAAATTAAATTACTTCTACTACACACATTAAATAACTTCTACTACAATTTAATTGCTAGTCACATAAAAATAAACTACTGAGCTCATTATTCTTCAGTAAAATCCCATAATTGAAAAGTCATTCCCCGCTCGAACCAAATATCACCGAAAACATCATTAATTGCACGTGCTAGGTCAAACACGCACCCATTCCGGTTCGTGCTCAATTTTCATCACCAACGGCAAACATTTCGGCAATTCGTGCTGTGTTTCGTGCAATGGTGAAATAATATGCCCTGCCTGGCTCAATTTGGTCCGGTTTAGTCTCACACCTTAGCTGAGCAACGCCGCGGTACTACGCGGACCACTATCGAGCTGTATTGTACTTTGATGGTTGCTCGTTTGCATGTTTGATGTCTCCAAAGACCTCCAGCCCAAAACAGACACATCTGGCACCATTCGTCCAGACGGCTTATCATCATCAAACGGGCCGTCACTGTTGGGAAATTATTACTAATTGCTGGTGATTGTCTGCTTTTTATTTTATTCTAAAAATCCCATCGGGTATTCTACCTGAGAGAAAAGGTTCGAAAATAAGTAAAAAGCGTTTGGTTTCAAATATTTAAAACACCTCTTCCAGGCTGGATACAAAACAATCTTCCCGGTACCGTAATCACCGCAACACATTGTAAATCATTGTAATTATGGCGCGAATATATACTCCACCGGTAGCGATAAAAATCTCTCCAAAATCTCGATAAGTGTGTCAGAAGCGTCCGGGCAGGCGTGTATGTAAAACAGGGTATGCAACTGCAGTTACCAGTCCACCCGGTCCACCTTCAACAACCTCTACAGCGAACGGAAAAGCGCCGTTTCCGGTTCAAAAGCACTTAATGAACGGCCCGCATTAAATGCAATTGTATAATTGTTAAATTATTCATGCGACCATTTTGCCTACCTCGCGATGGTTGGTACCATGGGGTTGTACTAATGCACTCTCAAGCCAGCTGTAGTAAATAGGTAGGAAAAGCGCCAGAACGAAAGAGAGCAAAAGGAACGGGCAGTAGTAAACGCACGCCAACAAATGCTTTACATTAACTGTGCAGAGGACTGAACGTGTAAAGGACGTTTGAGCACGCGTCACCGTTAGTGTCGGGCAGGCATCGATCTGGAAGGTATGATTTTATTGCATTCTGGCACGCGCGTGTAAAATGTGTACTTGGAAGTTTTTTCCCCATCCTTGTAAAGGCTCATTTCCATGGAAGAATGATTATGAAGGATTGTAGCCTGGCGAACGATAACGAGAATGAATTAAATTGACGCGCTACGAGCTACGTTGAGTAAGATATTACAACAAAACAAATAGAAGAAGCAGAGGAAGAGGAAAACTGCATGCGTTTATTTATAATAAAATCAATAAATTTCAGGAGCTTTTTCTTTGCAACGAAAATCAAATAAACAGACAAAACAGCGAGCAATCAAAAATGAGTACTAAAAAAATGAATTTCAAAGGAAATGAATTTTTCCCCATAAAAAAATACACCATCATATCCTGCGAGCTGATTTAATATCCACCCTTCACATACATACACACTCCACTCTAAAGCAGCTGCTGCCAAAGCTAATAAAACTTCACCCCGTACACGAGGTGCAATGCCGCCTGCGCGTAAACTACCAGGCGTCTCCATTTGACATTGAACGCTGCAGCACGTGGGAAACGAAATGAAAGGAAAAAATAAGCAAAACATAAACTGTATCGCATCAAAAAATATGTTCTCACCCTTCGCAAGGTCATACGCGCAGGTGATGTTTTTTTTTTTTTGGTTTGCTATATTCACCATTACCTTTCCATCAACACGATAGCGAATGTATCACCGCATCACTTATCGTGGAAAAATGCGATAACGCGCTGCTCGTCTCGCCTCGCCAATGCAAATAGCCAAATACTCAAGCGTCATAAATAAGGCTACGATTGCTGACAGGCTCACCGGGCGAAATGTGATTTGGGAATACGATGTGCCGAACCGTTTGATTGCAATCGAGTGCACAGATCGAGTGTGTGCGGTGAGGACTCTCACATTCTCTCGCTCTCTCTCTCTCGAAGTTACATCGATATTTGCGAAATTTGCCAGCGCCCAGCTAAATGTGTCACTGAATCGAAAATCGTCCTTGTTAGTAGCTGGGGTATGTGTGTGTGTGTGTGTGTTCCTAAATCCATGCCACAAACAACGTGTCGACATGAAGTCCTCCGAGGACTAGCGAACCGAAATTTTGCATATGATAAACGTTCAGCGGCTGTCGGTTGGAGTTGGTGCAGAAGCAGATGCCTTTGCTGCCAATCGATCGTAGCAAAGCGATCGATTTTCACCAGCGCAACACACTGCACTGTACTTATGCCGGGGAACATTTGTCGGTTGTGGATGGGAACAGGCTACAGCAATTCTTATGAGAGACACACACACGGTAAGACCTGGCGGCTAATCAAGCAGCAAATTTTATGGTGTAAAATCCACACCGGCTTGTTTCGATGTCCGTTGGCGTATCGATTTTGCATATGATATGATAACGGGAAACAACCTGAGAATGTAAACATGTGTTGTGATTATGCCAACCGGAATTGGCTGGTGTGCCATCGTATGGCTATGGTATAGGAATAATAAAACAGGGTGAAATACTGAAGGTGGATATTTACTTTTATGGGTAGTAAAAAGAAAGAATAAATGAAGAAAAACATGGTAAACAAACCGTGAAACTGTTAGCAAAACGAAAGTATAAAGAACAGCGTAGAAGTAAACAATAAAGTGAAGATGAAAGATAAAATGAAACGGGAAAAAACTAAAGCAACAGACGATGCAAAGGACTATGAGTAAAAGAAGAGATGAAATTTAGCATAACAAAAGCATAACAGTATTGTATAAATAATAATGCTTCTTAAGAGGGAGAAAAATAGAGGAAATAGATCATATAACGAAACATAAGTAAAGATTAGAGCAAACAATATTTAAGAAATATAATAAGAGAATCTAGAAATATATAAATTAGAAAATAGTTAAGCAATTATATGATTCATGAACGAAATTGATAGTAAATTATAATCTTCTTCTTTCTTGGCCTAACGACCTCTTAAGGTCATGCCTGCCATTTCTGGCTTACTAGACTAATTGATACCGCATACTTGGTTGGTCAATCCTCACTATGGGGGAACGGCCCAGATGAGACTTGAACCCCGGTCCTGCCGTGTGAAGACCGGCGCCGCTGTCAATAAAATAAGACAAGTAAATTATAATATATAAGACAAAACGAACAGTGAAATAAGTATCACAAGAAACGATGATAAAATTGGAACAAGATATAAAAAAACGATAAACTTAACATGATTCTAACTAATCGCTGTTCAACATAATGAGATCGTAAGGCTCCAAATATGAAAATTCCGCATGATAGAAATTACATGAATTTGGAAGTGAGTATGATAACAATTTCCAGTATATAAAGTAGACAAAAAGAAAGAAAAATAAAGTAAGAAGAAAAATGAGAAAATTTAGTAGAAAAAGATGGCGCAAAAATAGAAAAATAATATGTATAAATTTAATAATAACGTACAAAGATAATACAAAGAGATGTATATAAAGAAGAAATGTAAATAATACCAAAAGAACAGACAAAAAGTAGAAGAAGGCGAATATCAAGAAAAAGTTACATCTTTTCTATTCTTTTCAGACTGTTGGGAGCCGTAAGGTGATCTCAACGTCGTGCAGCGTCGTGAAGTTGGGCTGGCCAGGTTCCGAAGGGATGCGCATGTCATGAGAATGGCACCGGACCACCTAGTTCGTAATATCCTTTTAGGCCGTCCACATAGACAGATGAGGCGTGGCAAGCCCAAACTGAGATGGAGTGATGGCGATGTTAGGCCCTTAGTATTCTTTTACGACATATTAGAACATTTTTGTGTGAAATTTACGGATAGGTCTAAAGGCAGGTCAAAAGAGTCTAAACTAAAGACAAAGAGATTATCTACTTTATTGAATTTTGAAGCAGGTGGTACTTATTTGGTCAAATTAGTTGATATTATTAAAAGTTGCATTATTGTAACAACTTGATTCTGTTCAATTGTAACAATCACATTTATTATCATCCAAATATCTAACTCGATGCAGTAAAAACTCAATGAAAACAGTACCACCAACACATACACGACAGTCCATTCATTAACACTTTTTCATCCGTTGAAAGAACAAAGAACGAACGGGTAACATGTGAATCCGGGTCCCCATTCACCGCTGGACTCCCTTGTACATCAATCATTAGGAAAGCCTGTGTGTGCTGGAATGTATCCCACCGAACCGAACCGAACACAACCGGGACATTGCATGGCTCATCGATTCGAGCCTATCGTGAGGAAAATGAGCAGCAATCGGTTATCGGATATCGGTTTGCGCCCGAACGGCAAACGGGTTTTTCCAGCAGGACACAGTTCGCTTTTTGTTTCCTTTTGCTGCTTGTTTCCTCTCGAGCGAAAGCTCAATGACATGCGTAGCACGTGACCACAATGCCGCCTATCCTGGGAGGCAGCAGCATTGACCTTGGCCTGAAAATGAATGCTATCATGCACGTACCAACAGACACAGACAAACGTATACCGGGAGTCATATAAAGGAGTGTTTGATATAAATTCATCTGCAAGAAGGCAGCACAGTACATAAATGCATAATCACACCGCGTACAGGAAAATGTTCCGTTGGTGGTAGGCTTCTTACGATGGACCAGATGTGCGATGGAAAATGGTCGGTATCTGGAGGCCAGCGGTGGTGCTCACGCTACAGAACATTTTCCAGGTGCAACAAATGAGCGGAAATGAGTTGCGCCATTTTCCCAACCTTCGCCGGACGTGAGACGGTTGCGAGCCGGTGCTCGGAAAATGGAAAATGTGGAACATCCTTATCGAGTGCGCCCACAGCTTCCGTCCCGGGAGCTGTTAAGGTGTGTGTGTGGCTGTGTGCGCTACAGTATAAACGAGCGAGAACGACAAACGTATGACGTCAGACGCGTCGTTTTTCCCTGACGGCGCACATTGTTAGCGCGCTTCAGTGGAAATTCTCATCCGCCCGTAATGAAACGAAATGGGGCCTGCTTTCCGTTACAGTTGCCGGTTGCCATGGTGGCACGGGAGTTTTGCGTTGCTCACGCTGTGGAATATGTGTTCAGCGAGATGGAAAACTCCCGAACCCGGGATTGGGTGGCAATCCACGGACGAGTATGGGGTACGGATGAAGGCGGATCTTGGTGTGGATAGTTTTGCTGTGAAGTGTACGTATGTGTGTGATATGTGTCGGTGCGGGGTATCGTGTTCATCGTATGGTGAGCTGAAGTTTACTAATTATTTTTAATTGTTCTCAGCTTTCCATACCACTTCGGATGGCGCTTTGTACGGGGAGATATCTTATATGAAATGATCCTTTCAATGCTTGTGTCTTTTTTTTTTAGTTTTTTGCTTAGTTCAGCCATCTTTTGTTAGTATCTGTCAATGTGAAGCCATTATTTTTTCCCTTATCAACTCTGAAAGGTTGGATTGAGAGGATGAGAAGCAATTTTTAGAGGGGTTTTTAAATGGAAAGCTATTGAGAATGTAGCAACAATGGCACGTAGCTGGTGAAATACGAAGGTGAGAGCTGAAGCATGGAGATAATTGCTATTACATAATTTAGAGTTAAAATAAAATTACATTTGAACTACTTTCATTCGAAACCAGAAAAAATTATCTCGTCAGCATCATATTCTTTAATATACTCTTATTACTGATAAACTGAGAAACTGTTTCAAGGTCCTTTGATTTTGTGGTATGTTATAGTATAGAATAATTAAACTATGTAAGGGAAACGTATCGCTTCTGCTTCTTCTTTGGTACTAAAACTTGTATAGGTCTGTGGTCCATCATTTCTGATTCAATTTACAGTATGGTCAGTCAGATATTGTTAATATCAAGGTACAAAACAACTCGTTGGTACAGAATTTGTTCCAATTTGCCACTTCTAGAATCCAAGTTCAAGATCAATATTTTCATGTAGAGCTTTTAAGCGCAGAGATCGAGTATTAGCTACAGAAATAAACGTTTCTATCATCTCATTGCTAAAGAACTAATATTTTGAAGTTTTACTGACCAAAAAGGCCTATTATGGTTCTCAGAATAGCAGAAAGTATATAAGATTCTATCTTGTAGTTCTATCTTGTAAATGTTTCACTTCATTTTCTAAATCTAAGAGAGTCTAAAATGGCTTAGAATAGATTCGGAAATTGCAAGTTGATCCTGAAACCACTGGGTCTCACACTATGCGTTATATTAACCATATGGAACTAGTGGTGTCAAAGTCATTTTCACCAGATTGATCGTCAAAAACCTTTCTTGGGCCACACGGAAGAGTATTAAAAGCATAATTAACTGTAAAGGGATTTCAATTAAACATGTTATTTCTTGGAGTAAATGGAGTGGAGTAAATGAAACTCGACTTTCGTGTACTATCATAAAGTACAGAGGCGATATTCTAGATAGATCTTGGGTGAGGACCAAATCTCTCAAATTTGTTCGCCACATTGGAAAGAATTCTCTCGGCAGAATTCACAATATTCTCGTAAGCATTACATGGACGAATTGTTCACAGTTATAGCTAAAAAAACACATTTATTTTCTATTTTTTAAATAAATATCGGTGCGTGTTGTCTACGAAAATTTGCCAATTTTTGTAAGTACATTTATAAATAGAATTTTAACACCCGAAAAGTATCTGATTTTTAATTATAATATTTCTTGCGCCTTTATGCAAAACAGTATTCAAATGACGTCTTTAACTAGTCAGAAAAGGGAAGAAACCACAAGCTTAAGCTGATTAACCAGTTCAATGATTAATACTGTAAAAGCTACGTGCGAGAGTTATATCCGGTGACGCACATTCCCCAACATGTTTGTTATTTAATGTCATTTAAGAAGAGCAAAACACAATTGTTGCAATATTTCGAGTAAGTGCAAGTCTACTTACTGAAATACATCGCGTACAAGGAAATTATTTCCTCTTCTGAATTTCTAAACATAAAACAACACGAACGAACAAGGGCAATGATCGAGGCTGGTTGTGTGTTAGTACTAAGACAAAGAAAACCGATTTTAATTAATACGTTTAGCACGTTCAAATAGAATTTAAACTACTTTCAAAAAATCGTGCGGAATGCTGGTTTTACCACAACAATTGCACGAATACTCACTAGCTTAGAAATTTTACTTTGATCTTAACCCTAGCAGTGCATAGCTTGTGCACTCCAAAATCGATTCATAGTTCCAACGATGAAGTCATTTGCACAAACTGCAGTACACTTCATTTCTCGTGCTTCCCCGTATGCATGTGCATGTGATGCATCAACCAGACGGTTTCGGACAAAACGCAAACATTCGCCGATCGTTTGTGCTGCCGCCGGGTTCGATCTAACCGCAAACGACCCAGACCCGAGCGCTGGCAAACGGCCAACAATCAGCGCCATCCTATTCCTAGGCGCGGCCAAAAACCCCCAGACTGAATGCTGCTGCTGCTGCCAATCGATTATGCACGTGATTTGTACAATAAGATGTCACCAACTTTCGTGCTCCCACCACTTCGTGTCCTTTCCGCAAATCCATGCTCCTTTCTTAGCCAGGGCAACCAGGGCCAGCTGCAGATATGTCTCGGGTGCTTCATTTATCAATTATCTTCAACCCGACGACGACTTCTGCAACTGGACGTGTGTTTTGCATTGCCCCGAGGGGTGGCCAAAATCCAACATTCCTTTCCATTCATTTCCCATGGTTTTTGTGTGGGTGATTGAAGGAAGAGTGGAGTGGGAGTCAGTACGAAGGTATGAGGTAGTGATTTAATTTTCCAAATTACCCGAAAATCACACTCGACAGGTCAGGTCAGAGCGTTTGAGGGAATGGTTGCTCGCCGTTTTTGCTCGGGCTGGTTGAACATATTTAATGGCGACATCAAAATTAATTTACGTAAACGCTTGGGCAGAGTTGACGGTTCGGTTCCGGCATCGCTTTCAAAATTCAATTCCCCCGTGGGGAATTGGGATGGTTTGGGGATAGGGCGGAGAACGAGGCTGGTTGTTTTATTTTGCCTTGATGAGCATGATGACGCGAGCACACAGTGGGAGGTAACGATGATGACACACTGTGTGCAAGCTGGATACAATGGAGAGTCAAGTGTGATTCAAAAATCAATCAATGGAAAAGTGTTTGATCAGTATGGATTTTTTCGGTTGGTAAATAACCATTTGGAGAGCTTTTTTCTGTGCCGTATTAGGAGCAAAAATAAACAGCTCTTATTTATTTATATGGCTTGAAAAAAGGACAATAACAATATCCTTTTTAAGTGGCCTAATATCATAGAATAAATATTGAAGTCATTTATTCATATTATACTTAAAAAAATCTGCATAATGAGGAGCTAGTTACTAGTACACAATCCCCATCACTAAACGGACAGCATAAAATTACTCTTCATTTTCCGCTTCCGTTGGCCACACCAACCCCGGGGCTAATCTACATAGCCAATTGATAGTGCCCAATAACGGACAGCTGAGATCACATGACAGTGCTTTCTTTGTGTCTGTGTATCTGTGTGGCAGGATTGCAGGTGAAATCGAGCTACTGGACACTCCATTTCAGGCTAGCGTTCAACTAGCGCCAACCACCGACAATCGGTAACGCAAAAGTCAAACAGTTAATTTTGACAACGCCCGGGACAGGGAAAATCGATTTTCCCGGCACGCAACGATACCGGCATACCGGTGTGTGTGTGTATGTGCATATCGAAGGGCCATGCTTTTCCTTTACAGTGTTGCTAGTGAAAGCCTTTTTCACGTTTTTACAAGAGTATGGATTTTCCACACGACAAAAAAAAACCCCGAACGGGCATTCCCAAGAAGTGAGATTGTTGATACTTTGAGGACCAGGTTTTTAGTTGCTATAAAACATCCGAAAAGAGTAAAAATTCTATATACTTTTATAGAAAGTGAAGAATTAAGGTGAGTTTCTTGAATTATAATATCACGTGTAAAATAAATTACATATCCTACAGCTAAACCTGATCTTGATCATCTGTGCTAAGAGCTAGAGTAAATCCTGAAGCACAAATTACCCTCAGCACGATATCACCGAATGAAGCATTTCCTTGTGCATTCCTATGGCAGAGACTTCCAGTGGCAATAAATTTACATAAAGGCTTCCGTACTAAACCGCTCCAGGGCTACGGAACTTGCTGATACTTGCGCCGAGTCGGAATTTTCAACCAACATACTACTAGATAACAACACTTTTGGCAAGCCTTTAAAGTCCATACAAGGTAACCCAGGAATGCAAATTGGTCCAGCACAAACGTCATGTCGCGACGTTCCGGGCTGCCCCCGGGGGCAGTCCGTTTTGCTGACTGATAACGAATGGAGCGAGCGAACAAACGGGACCCGCACCGGGTGGGCCACACAATGTGCAGTGAAGGATAATGAGAAAAGTTTGTGTGCTTTTGTTTTTTCGTTGGGTACTTTCTATTTTCCTCTCGGTAAGTAAGTATTACAATGTCGTCTCTTTTAATTAAACGCTCCTGGGGTGGAAGGTTCCGTTTTTTTTCTCGTTTGTGCGTGACTTTTTGTTGGAAAATGTTCAGGAAGACACGTCGAGACTTTACGGGTGACATTGTAATAAAGCCTAGAAATTGGTGTCCCAAATCGTATTCTTCGCATTTTTTGGGTCTTGGTTTGAACTTCAAGACTTTATCATGATATCCAAGTAGTACCACTTTCCCGTAACGCAAAGAAGAACTTGTTCAAAAGACAAAAACCTCAACGAGAAAGCTCCACGCCCTTCTTTCGCTCGCAAAAGTCACAACCCGAATGTTGTACCCCCCCCCCCCGTCCGTAAGTCCTTGTGCGAATGTTGGAGATACTTACAGTGATTTTTGCACAACAAAACTGTCCTGCAACAACATCTGCTACTAATCCTCCAGTTCTGCGCCTCGGTTGAACGGTAGCGGTAACCGACAGCCCGTACTATCCCTTGGACACAGCTCGACAGTTGTGAATGGAAGCGCCTCGATCTGAACGGTACAGGATTCCGTTGTTCCTGCTTACCGTGACGTTTTCACTTCACTTCACTGCACCATAACCTCAAACAGACTCGCCCTACACAAGCCCTTTCCGTGCCACAACCAAACAGGCGCTTGTTGTAACCTTTTTTCACTTCTATCTCTTCTTTTAACGCAAGCAATTTTCTTTCCTGTTTCGTTATTTTCACCTCACTGGTTGAAACTTTTGCCACAAAAGAAGCTGCTTTCCACTGCTGCTGCTGCTGCCGTTTGCTGAAACTTTAGGCTTCAGAATCGATTCGGAAAAGCGCGAACAAACTCAGCACTCTGGCAACCGAAATTCGACCTCCATTTGTGAGAGTCGCACTTCGCTCTCACACGCAAACACTCTCACTAAGGAACGCTCTCACTGCTGTTGTTTTTCGCTCTCGATCAGCCAGGACCTGATGTACACACACACGCACACAATGGGCTCCTCTCCCCTTTCACTTTCCCGGGGGTGGCTTTGGGGATGTGGGATGCTTTTTCTTCGTTTTCCCGCTTTTTAATCACTTCCAGCACTCTATCTCTCACTCACACTCACGCTCTACTAGCTCACTAGCTGAGTGTACAAGCTTTCATTCACTCACTTACGGTTTGATTGGTTTCTTTTTTGCACACACAGCACAGGGATCTTCTTTTTTTCTGCCTAAGTTGTAGGCTGTAGAAGGATAATAGAAAAGTAAGGAAAAGAAAGGTTTATATTACTAGAAAAAAAACAAACACTTATTCACATACGCGTTCTAATAACAGTGAAATCAATGTTAAAACTTATCCTCGTTTGCTGATTGAAGCTAAACGCATTAGCGCAATCAGTGAAAAATTAAGCTCTAATTGCTGCATCAAGAAGGATAACAGAAAACGAACATAAAAACTTGAGAATGAAATGATTTTAGCTGCAAACGACACCCTTTGATAACAGAGAGAAAACGTTTTCGTGGGTTGAATTTATTGGCAAGACCTTGTTAAAGCTTCCAAAAGTGGCGATGTCTGGAAAATCCTTCTTCCAAAAATGGTACTTAGTTCAATTCAAGCTTTCATTTATTTTGTAGCATAAACGCTATTCCACCCAAATATTTCTCAACAAAGTCCACACGTTTTTCACTTATTTCCCCATCTCAGCAAAGGGCAGCTTTTCTTCCTTCACAGTCACAACCGTTTTTTCGATCAAACAAAACCCATGCAAAAAGTCCTGGCTTTTTTTTTCTTTTTTCCGGACCGATTTGCTTTCCCACTCACGCCTTGATTTCCCACACACCTTAAGGATAACAGAAAACGAACATAAAAACTTGAGAATGAAATGATTTTAGCTGCAAACGACACCCTTTGATAACAGAGAGAAAACGTTTTCGTGGGTTGAATTTATTGGCAAGACCTTGTTAAAGCTTCCAAAAGTGGCGATGTCTGGAAAATCCTTCTTCCAAAAATGGTACTTAGTTCAATTCAAGCTTTCATTTATTTTGTAGCATAAACGCTATTCCACCCAAATATTTCTCAACAAAGTCCACACGTTTTTCACTTATTTCCCCATCCCAGCAAAGGGCAGCTTTTCTTCCTTCACAGTCTCAACCGTTTTTTCGATCAAACAAAACCAATGCAAAAAGTCCTGGCTTTTTTTTTCTTTTTTCCGGACCGATTTGCTTTCCCACTCACGCCTTGATTTCCCACACACCTTCTTTCTCCCTCACACTCACACACCCTTACTGATGTGGCGATTGGGGGTAAGAATCCTGCGATACACACTTTTCAGCAGCCAACAAGCCACGGTCACCGACGACGTTTACGCTCGCTTCGCACTCAACGTACTGAAATCGCTGAACGGCCCATGGTTCCCAACGCGTCGAGCTGCTATCGGCACTCAGTTACCTTCGTCAGGATAACGTGAGCACGAGCTTTGGAGTTAGATCGCGCTGAGTACCGAACCGATTGGGCCGTGTTTATACGGTTCGCGTGATACGGGCTACTTCGAAGGCTCGTCCGAACCGAGGAAGCTTGGAAGCTTCGGTAGCAGGTTGCGTAACAGGGTACCAGCAAAGGAGGACCGATTTGGGGGAAAAAAGATGCCTGTCGGTAGGAGCACAAACAACGAACGAACGACCATTCCCTTTTACCGTGCGTTACTGATGGGAACACTGACCTCGGATTATGCGATGGTGATGGTGATTAGCTTTTTAGATAACTCGTACGATGCACGCACACATGCACACAGCATCGATAAAAGGATTTGGTATCGTTTGGTGTTGAATGAATGAATGCGCGAGTAATGCTGGGAATTTCGTTTTTTCACTTGCAAAGTGATTTCAGTAATGAGACAAGCTGTACATGATTGTAAGGAGATATCACTTTACGTTACTTTCAGTGTATGAGGTTTTAGTGAAGTTTGTTTTAAATTGCAGGAAATCTATCATATTGTAACAGATCTGACTATTAGTAACTCATCGGAAGGACTTTGATTCTTAGTACTCGTAATACTAATCAGAAGTCTTTATGGTCAATAATTAACGGTTCTTTCTTATCATGAACATTACCTTTTCTATTAGATAGCTATTGTTAAACATTTTTTCAGTTTTAAATTAATGTAATGCTTGCCAATTTTCTTATGTTAGTAACGCATGCTAATCTTTAAGCTCAAGATTAAGATATTTTCATATTTTTTTTGCAAAATTCCTTTAACCAAACATGAAAAAAGTTCTCATCTGACAGCCCTAATAGACACTCCAGTGAAATGTAACTGTTGATATGTTATTGTGAAAATGAGCTCTATTACATGATTGGCCGTAGAAGTAGCAATAGTGTTCGTAGAAAATAGCATTCCCCTCGACGATCTTCATGCTTTTACCTGCCATTTTCATGATATCCGAGACTCAGCCATCAAATTTGGTACACATTTAAAAACTTTAAGGATTGTCAAATCAGCTAAGAGGAACAACTGATAGAAACAGTTTAAAGAATCTTTATGCTCAATATGTCTCTTCTGGACAATTAACTTGTTCGAGATATTGAGAATTATTATAATCAACGTTAAATCATCTAAAAGATGTTCAAAAAACGAAACAAAAGAGAACGTAATAAGACTTCTTTTTAAGCTCTACAAACCCCCGATATCTTATCCTGCAATTTCTAGCTTTCTTGACTGCTTGTTTATTCGCAACTGGATAGCCATTAAAGTGTCAGATTATCTGGCTAATTAGTTATTTTGGGTCAGATTAGAGGGAACAAATCTTCATAGCAAAGACCCCATTTACTGCTACACATACAAGAAAACTAATGGTGTATAAAATTAACTCATTTAGCGCAACTTTACAAATATTTTTCTGTTATATTTTCGCAATAAGTATTCAGTCATAGAAGTTTTTCTATCCGTATCATTTAGTTTGATTTAGTTTGATGATTCAGTATAGAATGAATGATTTTTCAATTAAATCATACGCCTATTGAACATTATCGCAGCTCCTAAAAGCAATACGACCAGGCCAGGATCCTATCAAAAATAAAATAACTACTAAGAGACAACATAATTGCAAAATAACCTCATCATGATTCCCAATATGGTAATATAATGCACAACAATTTAATTAAACATCAAACAATCGACAGGACACACAGCCATTAGTTTGCACAATAAAAAACCATTCTAACCACAATCTAATCTAACAACTTGCCCAGCGAATATTCGCTTTTCCCACGCATCAACAAACTACCCGCTTATCGGATAGCTCGTCGGTACAATACAGGGTAATATCCGCCCGACATAGATATGCCACTATCCACAACCCGTCAACACCGTAAACACCTGTTCACCGATAACGCGAACACTATAAATAGCTACCAGCCACCGAACCGGAATTCCCTATTCTTATCAGCAACGGGGATAAAAGTGTATATCCCCCAGAGAAGCGAGAAAAATCGAATTTGATTTCCACATGCGGTGCACAGCGCTGTGTGCGATTATTGCACAGCAGATGGATGTTAATGATAACGTTGCTTGCCTGCTTGTCAGCGTGCTGTTGTGCACTGGTGGGGTGTTGAGTTGCGTTGAGAAATTAATTCCCTTGCAGGAGGAATATCGTTCGGAGTGTTAGTGTTTGATATATCGATGCGACTTTGATAAGTGTTCTTTGTTGATAGTAGTAGTAGTAGTGAAGGTTAAAATTCTTGATCTAAAGTATTCAGTTCATTCCGTCAAGCAGCTGAATTCCACCACTACAAACCACCAGCGTGCCCGGAAGTGCCAAGTGACACAGACCATTCACCGTAACAAGTAGCAAGATTAACCACGTACGAAAACCGCTCCACTTAGCGTAGGAAGTACACTTCGTATAACCCCGGGAGAATACCTTTGAACGGATATCACGACCAATCACATACACATACACGGACATGCACAGTATCACCTCAATGGAATACCTACGCCTTGTATCGTAGCGTTATGCCTGCGGTCCTCGAAACAGCCACGAGCAAAGAAAATTCCCGATTGGTGAGCTCCTGTCGGAAAACCTCACTCGAAGCTCGAACATTTTCCCGAACATACGCCACACCGGAACTCATTTGATGGGACACGCCAAAGGACAAAGGAACTCACGAAAGCCTCACGAAAACTATGACGTCATTCCGGCCCGGGCAATGTCCGGCGCGTGGTACCGACCGTTGTACGCCAGCCAAAATGCTAACGAGTAGAAAAACGAATCACTCAACCACAGACGAAACGATCATCATACGAACGATTTGATTGTGATTGGCGGTGAATCGTATTATGCTTGAACCGATTTACTAGCTTGGCGCTTTGTTGGTGTGTGGAGTGAAGGGCTAGGTAACTCACTTTTGACAGTTAAGCTCAGCATCGGTGATTTAAATTAAGCGCCTCAGTAAGCTTTGTGTTTTTATTGACTTTTAACAACCCTGCAACACAGGTACAAACACACACACACACCCAGCAGGCTGGGATGACGGAAGGAAGAATTTAAGTTTTGTGTTTTATTTATTGGCAGGGAAATAGATCAAAATTTTGAGTGCATTTTTATATCTCTTTTGGCATAAGTTTAGTACGGTAGTGCACGTGATGCATTCAGCCTTTTTCTATGGCTACACAACGGCTGGTGTTGGTTTCGTCATTTCGGTGATTTACTTGGGACTGTTTAACATCTGCCAACAGCGAAACTTGCGTATGGTTTTGGAGAATGCAACATTTCGACAGTTTTACGAAGGGTAAGCGCATAAGTTTTTCCTTCCCTTTCTTCTACGAATAGTTGGTTTAGTTTTTGTTCTTTTGCTCTCTTTATTACAGTATCAGACATCATACAGTGGCACAAAGGTACAGCAATCACCATCGAACGAAACTGATCACTCGGCGCATGCTGCACAAAATCAATCAACTCGCGCCGAGAGTTCATCTACTCTCGGAAGGGCCCCGTTGGAAGTTGATCTACACACCGGGTGGCGATATACGGGCAATTCCCTTACCAGCCTAGAGCGAAGAAAGCAAACGGCTCAACGGAAGTAATTGCAACACACCCTGCCGATAAATCATTCTACGCGAAATGTCGATAAGTATTTTCATTCTTACAAGACGTTAAGCCAAGTGCATTTCCATGCAACAGCACGATCGTTTTCCGGGGGATGGTCCTACACTCTCGAGCACAAACTGCGAACTCGGGAGAATTGAATTGAACTCTTCACATAGGCGAAAGTGTTTGTATCTGGTAAACGTCACCACGTCAATAAATAGATATAATAATCTAGTACCAGTGAAAGCGTGTGGGGTTTGAGAATAATTTATGCAGTCTGTTAAATAATGCTATTTATGTAATCTTGTTTGTATTTATTGTCTTTTATAATTGTGTGTTTTGTTTTGTAAATTTTCCATTCGTCTTTTTTATTAGAGGATTAAACGTCTTAAAGTTGTTGAAAATCAAATTAAAAATTGTTGAGGTAGCTTCAACTGTTGGCTCTAGAAAACCTTGTTTTGAATCATCTCATCATTTTGATTTCATAAGCAATGTTATAAAGTTTCTATACAGGGTTTCGTTCCATGTAATTACACATTGCATCCGGTATCACGCAAGTTTGAATCACTTAGCATAGATCTGCAATCCATTGACGGCGAAATTCGGTTGCTGAGAAGGTATTTGCAAAAGTAACAGAGCAAATGTTAATCATATAGGGGATTTTACGAACACAGTAAACAAATGACTGACACTTGTAGGGTTGAAAGATTGAACTGATTTGACAGGTTGAACCGATTTCAACTTCCCGCCCCTGTGTTCGTAAAATTCCCTATATGATTAACGTTTGCTCTGTTACTTTTGCAAATACCTTCTCAGCAACCGAATTTCGCCGCCAATGGATTGCACATCTATGCTAAGTGATTCAAACTTGCGTGATACCGGATGAAATGTGCAATTATATGGATCGAAACCCTGTAAAACGATAAAGTGCTCAACGATAATGTTTTTTAGGTATTTAATGTTCTCTAAGCATAGCAGGAAGTCGCAATTCGAATTCCATATTCAAATGTTTTTACTAGTTAGTGGAACTGGAAGTGACTTGGTTTTACTATTTTTTTAACAGTCAGTCCTGCGTCGATAAGTCCTGCACAGTCAGTGCTAACAACCCGATAAACAAATTAAATTAACACCAATTATAAGAAGTATTAGATCAGGTTTAATGTAAGAAATAGTTGAAAAAGTTGTAACAATAAGGACTATTTCAAAACTACATCTGTGTGGCAAATTTCCTTTCATTGAATGCAATATTCCATTATATGGTTGCAAAGATCTCCAACGGGCTTGTAATACTATTCTATCTGTTTGAAATATTCCACGGAGTATTTAAAAGTTCCATTCAATGGATCAAAGTCCTGTTTAAACCAATATCTTAAAGGGAATGAGTCTAAATCTCAAAGGGTCCAGATTCTCATACGCAGGACTGACTATCCAGCTACGAGTAACATCAAGTCAAACAAGGCAGAAATAGCAGGCTAGACCTCCCGAGGTGGAAGTACCATAGAAGAAAATTAAAATAACTTTAAGAATTTCAGGTATACAGATGTCCGATGAATGACCTAAACAAATTAAATCAAATAAGAGAATGATTTTACTAGCAATAGTTAACTAATGTTCAAACAAAATTAAACATTACATTTCATAAGTAGATTTATGATGATTCTCTATTATCACAAATCAATGTTGTACTCTTCCATAAATCATTCTCAACCACTAGCATATTGCAGTACCAAAGGACGGCAATTGTTTGCCCTAGCTGATCGTTGTCTTAATTTCCTTCTTGACCCTTTCCAAAGGTTCACATTTGTCCCGGTTGACCAACGCATCGTTACACCCAATTGACAATGACAGTGACCGGCACGTGGGGTCAAAGGTTGCGTGTACTGTCCGATGTATGTCTTCATATCCGTTTGACAGCATCGCACCGAAGATACATCAATCTGTGTGCTCCCACACACAAGGTCAAAAACGGTCCTGCAGCGTACGGAGCACCCGTTCGATGAAAGTTCAAGTTGAACTCATCAACCCCGTAACCGGACATGGTACAGATGTGTCTGTGTTTCTTCTTCGGTCTTACCCGCTGGCATGGCAAACATCGTGTAAGGTGTCACCGTGCTGGACGGTTTTATTAACCACTTTCTCGCCCGATGTGCACAATTTATTTAAACGAAAAATTTAAAAGAATCTACAATGTCACAAAATAGAAGAACAGTAGAAGATAGCGTAATATAAATTTTAGTAACGAGATTGGTATTTAAATACAAAACAACAGAAAAGAAAAATCAAGAAACAAATTGCTGTAATAAATAAAGGATTATATCAACACAGTGCATCAGCAACAGAACAGTAACACAACAAAACAATAACCTCACAATTGTGTGTAGATCATCATATCAAAATTAGAAATTAAACTTATGAATATAGAAATTTAGAATAAAAAACTGAATAATAATATCGATTGCAATACGCAAGTTGAAAAGAAAAACAAATAGAAGGAAAAACAGAAAAATAAACAGGAAAGTAAATAGAAGATGAAACAAGGAAAGGGAAAAGAAAAAACAAACAAAAAGATTGTAGAATAAAACAAGACAATTATATAAACATTTTCATTAATTCTCTGTGATACAAACATAAAAGAAAGTTGAAGTAAACATAGTTTAAAGCATGTTTAATTTAATTTAATGAATAATAACTTCAAAAAGCAATTGAACAAATTAAAAATTACGAATTAGTTATGATTCATAATTTGTTTAAATATCACTTAACTTTAAATATATTTTTCCACATTAATATTAACCGCTCGAACTGCAAATCGAACAAAAACCCTTTCAAGCTTCCACTACAAACGGTCACCAAACAAGTTCCTTCACATTACGTGAGTCTGTTTACTACGCCTAGGAACAGACTGGTCGGGCCAGACGGGCGCCAACATGCTGCACCCCCGAAAGAATCAACTGCTGCGCTCGGGATCATAACGCTAGCGCCACCGTACGCATTCATAACGTAAACAAATAAATAAAATCCCACACGCCACAAAGAGTTTACTGCGTGGTTTATCATCGTCTCGTACGATTTAGTTGCACGAGAGACGACGGGGAAAAAATGCACTCTCCAGTTGCAAAGTATGAAGCAGCAAAAAAAAGGAACAGCAAGCAACAGAAAGAGCCCAGGCAGTTAAAGCCATGCAGTGTCTGGGTGTCCAATCGTATCATACATTTCGTGCCCACTGGTGCCCCAGTGTAGCGTCACAGTGATTTTATTTAACCGTCTCCGATCGCAATATGAGGCTCAGGCTACCGGTTTAATAGGGTGATAATACAAAAAGAAACGACGATTGGTAAAGTAAAGAAACAGTGGAACTCGCTTTTTCCACGTGGGCCTACAGTATGACAGGTGTGGTATTATTCAACATTCAACTTTAAGCTGTGGAAACTGCAACAACTGCAACGACTCCGGGTGACTGTTGACGGACGGGAAACAAATCATCCGCACGCCGTTTCCCAAACAATGTGTCCCCAGACAGTTTAAGCCATGCAGTGTCTGGGTGTCCAATCGTATCATACATTTCGTGCCCACCGGTGCCCCAGTGTAGCGTCACAGTGATGTGATTTTATTTAACCGTCTCCGATCGCTAAAGGAGGCTCTGCCTACCGGTTTAATAGGGTGATAATACAAAAAGAAACGACGATTGGTAAAGTAAAGAAACAGTGGAACTCGCTTTTTCCACGTGGGCCTACAGTCTGACAGGTGTGGTATTATTCAACATTCAGCTTTAAGCTGTGGAAACTGCAACAACTGCAACGAATCCGGGTGACTGTTGACGGACGGGAAACAAATCATCCGCACGCCGTTTCCCAAACAATGTGTCCAAACACTGTCAGAAGGCGATCGGTACGCAACTTTGGAAGGTCATCTTGCCAGAGACAGTTCCTGAGCAGTAGACTGCGGGCGCGCGCGTTACACGCTAATTTTTCGGTACCTTCCATATGCGGGAAGGCTCTCGAGAGCTAGTCGCTTGCCCATTTATGGGCAAGATCGGACTACCTGCCACCACCTGCCACGAAGGGAGGACCACGGTTTGATAACACACTCCGACTCGACTCAACCAACTCTCGGGAGTTGGTAGAACAGGTTTCTCGTTGTTTTTTTTTTGCGCTCTGTATTTGTTCTCTGCCAGCGGTGCGCGAACAGTCACGATGGCAGGGCAGGTGGAAGGGTGAGGCTCGGTTGGACGTGCCAGCAGCATAAGTGTATCTTCGATCTCCTCGCATAGCGTGACCGGCGATCGTATCGGAAGGCGTCGAGTGCATGGAAAGAAACCAAACTGAGACACCCAATAGCAGCAAAAAAAAAATTAGCTTGTTGACTCAGTCAGGAAGTTGGTTCGGGTTTTGCAAGGCGAGGTCTCCGAAACCTCCACTTCAAGGAACACCTCACTAGATTGACGTACATATGTGTTTGTGTGTGCGCGTGTGAGTGCATCGTGAGCTGAACCGAGGTCAGTTCATCCGCAAAGGGAAGAATCAACGAATCGGGCATGATCTCGTGATCTTCCTCGGCCCACACCGTTGGATTAAACGTATTCCGGGACCCGAGACGAGATCGAGGCCACGTAGCCTATTTCTGCGGCACGTAGGGAAGATTGTGAATCGTTGCTAAAAGGTCAATATCCGGTGCGTTGCAGGTCATCAGCGTTCTTGTGCTGTGGAGCATCATGCGCACGGTAACTGAATACATCTCAACGCGGACACAAACTTACGGAACATGATACTTGCTCTAGGCACCCTTCCTAGGTCATCATTTATTCAAACGCTCGCCCGCAAAGAACGAACGGATTGTGGCTCATCTCCCCGGTGAGATGCTCCAGGAAGGCATTAGAGTTGCTAATGGGAATTTGCAATATGAAACCGCTCACCGCTGCAGAACCAACGCTTCCCGTTATCGTTTCTCTCGGGGTTTGCTAGGTGTCATTTTCTTGTACAATAAAACGTGAAGATCGCCAAGAAGGTAAGACAAGGCACGATCAACCCTTGAATGTTTATTGATCTAGAATGGTTAATTTAATTCTTGTTTTAGGGTTTAGTTTTGAAGCCTTTATGATGCCTACAGTACACAACATGATTTGAAATGCTTTATAGGGTCTTTATAGGACTATATTAACCGAGGAACTGTACACATTCACAAAACATTATTATTTAATATTAAAATTAATTTGCAACAATCGTCACCCTCACGATCAACAGCCACCCATATTAAAAAGGCTAAACGGAAGCTTTTTTTTCACCGTCCAAAAGAGTAACATGAGCTACGACGTATCGGGTCGACGAAGGATACACGAATCGAGGAAATGGATGACGATCGATCTAAGTGGCCTGAATAGGCAAAACAGCAAACGCCATCAGGGCCATAAAGATATGTCTCAAGTCACTCGTTGTTCTCGGGTTTGTGTTCCATTCCCTTCCCTTCCAAATCTCTCCTAACCTCTCCTCAACCTAGTGATTTCTCGAATTCCGCAGCACACGATCTTAGAAACTCCCGGAATCCGACCCAGAATCCGTTCATTCTCAGTGGTGCACATATTGACTGCAACAAAAAAGCCACATTAACACAAATTTAACCATAGCAAAGTATGGAGGGATTGGAGTGGAGATCGCGAGGTGTCTCTCTCCAGCATAGAGTATGGCGCAAAAAAACAAAACAGACAAAGAAACAGATTTGGAGAGCAAGCAGAACTGGTGCGTAAATAAAGAGGATTGTAGGAAAAAAAAAAAGAACGAGAAGCTGATCTCCACACCACATGAAGCAGCCAGGCAAGGATGAGTCAAGCTTTAATTGGCGATGTGAAGTCAACGGGGGCCGACTGTTAAATGGTATGCCGCGCTAAGTAGAGGTGTTGATTTAACCTCCGTTCGGTATAGTGGGAAGAATTTAGCGGATGTTTCTATACAGGAGCTAACTTCCGGATTGCCGGGTGCGCAAATGGAGTATGTCAAAGGCTGTGCAATGTTTGAGGAACTTAGATTAGAGGACATGCGATACTAAACTTGAAATTGATAACATTGATATCCAATGTCCAGATCAAACATAACACTATCCCCCTAGAAAAAAAAGAGCACAAAGAAACTACATTCTTGTACAGGCCTCCAATAAAGCATTCTACTCATCAAGCAAAGTGATCTGCCTGCGAAGCCATAAATAAATAGTTTAATTGGCTCAGATTGTTCCGAGACGATGTTTAATTGGTACAGGCACGTCGTTCGCATAAACTGTAATCGGTGGCTCTCCTAAGCTCTCGCCACACAGCTCGGGAGGACACGGGAGCAGTCGCCTTTAATCCGCGAACAAATGCGGCAACTCAAACACTGCTGGGACACTCTATTATTCTTGCTATTCTTTCAACGCGCAACGGTGATAAGATAAGATGGGGAAACAATCTCAGATAGCAGCAGAGCAGCATTATGAGTAAAAAGGTAAATAAATATATGCAAACACAAACCGCCCGATACAGCATCGTGGAACGAAGGCTGGAGCAAAATGAAGATATAAAATTGACTTTAGAATAAAGTTCAGATGCGCTGAAAAGGTTATGGCGTGAGTGTGGTCTATTTGGGTTCTGTCTCCATTCATGAGCGTCTTAGAACGGAAACAGTATCATTCGCCTTTTTTTCTTTTGAAGTTCGTTCTCGTATGTATGCGAAAAGATCGCTGAGAGATCACCCTCCGGTGCGATTTCTTGCCCGTACGATCTTGGTCTTGGTAATTCTAAACCATTTCGCGATCGTTTC